>JAQBSW010001603.1:0-128111 GCA_029291075.1 Eudiplozoon nipponicum
CGTATAACAGCCTCCGACTATATTATTTCACTCATAATGAAGTTGTAGAAAGCTTCTTAATATATTTTATTGCCTATTTATTAAAATTTTTTATGTAATTGATTTTCTGTGCCATGCCTTTATAGAGAACGGTTTATTAAAATTTATTTAGTCGTCCTCCGCTGGATAACCGTTCGATGCTAAATCGAGTGGTCTAAAAAATGAAGGCTTGCCTAATGATCTATTTGTAATCAAGTCATTTATTTTGCACTTTCTCTTTGTTAACAATAACGTACACAATAATGTTAATGCTGACAACACAAAAATACCCACAAGTCTACTTGGATTCTTCAAACAATGGCAAACCCGATAAGATTTACATTTGTCACCACCATGTCCTACGTCAAATTATGCACCATAGATTTCGTGATTACAGAATTTGAGGTTTATTCTAATAGAATAGAGAAAGGTGGCTATTTTGAGAAAATTTACTCTAATGTTATTCTAAATTTTACAATCTGTAAAGGCAATTTTAGGCAACATGTTTTGCTTACCTTTTTAAATAAATGCTCATTTGTGTTAATGACTTTTTACTAGAAGCATAAATCAATTTTAATTGTAATTGCGATTTTTCCTATCGTTGTTGTTGCACATAATTTAATGGGTATTTTTGCTGAATTTTACTCAAAATTCGGAAAAATCGAAGTTCAAATAAAATAAATAGACGTTGGCTTTTTGCCGATTTAATTAACGGTTTATTAAGCGAAATATGAAATATCAAATTTTCAGCGTGTTTATCTAGCTTTAAAATGGACATACAGTTGAACAGTTATATGAGAAAGCACAAAATCAAAGTCTTGTGGATGATTGACGATCGTAATAGTTAAAAATCGCATATTAATCTACATTCTGTCACATCAATTCGGTATGAAATCACTCTACAAATTGTGCATTAACTATGTCGCGATACGAGATGCGAAGAAATATTTAAACGAAATTGTGCACACATAAGACTCTGGTTAAAATGACGAACCCAATTGCTTTATTCTTTTATTAATTTATGGTCATAACTAGTGTTATCCATTCCAGGTATCATGTATTATAAACTTTATATCTTTTTTTACCGCGAATGTATATATTGTCAAATAGAGATGCTAACCCATGTGTCAGTAGATTGGCTTAACAACTTTTGATTAACTCTCGACAAAATAATAACACTATCTCATTTCCTGAAGCAAGCATAATCTCTGTTTTATTAGGATACCGCAACGCTTGGTACAATTTAATGATTAACTCAATTATAAATGAAAGTTGAATAAAACTGTAATTATAGGAAGTATCGTTGAATTATGCATAAAAAATAACAAGTACGTTAAGGGTTCCTACGGGTAAAATAATCATACTAATGGTTATATCTATTGGAGAATATCTGCAGCTATGTAAGAGGCACCTGAACGGAGATGTGCCATCTGGACAAGAAAATATTTATTTCTACAAGTCATTAATTTTGCACCTATCTATTGCATGATGTGGAGGTCATTAGACTTATTGGAGATCAAAACATTCCCCAAATGAACTTTGGGGACTTTATAATTCAGTCTTCCTGAGATTTTGAGTTGTGTGTTACGCATATTGCATATTCCTGGCTTGATAATTTTAGTTTCTTGGAAGAAATTTTTCGAAGCGATATTTTGACAATAAATTATTGAAGTATTCCACAAATTATTTTTATTTTATTACGGGAAGAATCTCCAATGTGCTTCAGACAATTATCATGGATAGTTGTTTTCAAGGTTTTAGCTTCGGAACAGAACTCGGTACCAATCAGTGAGACGGTGAGCACACATACATTTTTATAATAAATATATTTTAATAAACTGTATTTTAACACAATGGAAACAGCAATAAGTGCGAGGATACAGAGAAATTAGCCGAAGGACTTAAGATATTTAATTTCGTAAAAAGTGACTTTATTTCTTCTAAGTTAGATGATCATTGCGTATGTATGGGCTGTCCGACCCTGGTGTCTCAGAGGCTCTCCTGAGGTAGGGACCAAAGGGGATCTACTATGATATATCTATTAAAATTTAATTTAAAAAATATAATTATTTGCACTTCCTACTCACATCAAGGCTTTGGCGAATATATTAAGGCCCAATTAACGGAACGTGTCCACCTTTTGAATTTAGCATGAAAAATTAATATTGATAAAAGGGACGGACTAAAATATCGCTGCCATTCCCTTTGCGTTTAATCAGTTATGCCGGTTTGCATACATCACATTTAGATAGAATACAAGAAATATTTAGTTTCCAAATTATGCTCAAATAGTTAGCTGATACTCAGATGACTTCGATTTACGAAGTCCTTAACGTGTAAACAATAATAAGTCATCGCCATTTAATGCTTTGTGTGTTATGCAAGCAAAGGTAACTCATAGTTTTGCTACCTTATTAGAACCAGCATAAAAATATATGTTGAATTATATATATATATATATATATATATATATATATATATATATATATATATCATATACAACATGCCAATGCATGTGCAGACTTCAAATTAATTAGTGTATAGCGGGCGCATTTTAATGTTATTAAATACTTTGCTAGTCACAATTTCATTCACCTCCACATATCCTACCTTTGATTTGTTATTTCAATGATCGGGCCTGCTGGCCTTTGATACCAAATAATTGTATTATTATTATTATTATTATTATTATTATTATTATTATTATTATTATTATTATTATTATTTTTTTTTTTTGTTGTTGTTGTTGTTATTTTGTTGTTATTATTTTTATTATTATTATTATTATTATTATTATTATATTTATTAATGTTATAATTGTTATTATTATTATTATTATTATTTTTATTATTATTATTATGCCTTTATTTTATTTTTATTCGTTAATTAATAACAATATAATGCCATTAGTCTGCTATTTACTTTCAAATACTTTAGCACACATTTCTGAGTCATTCTGTCAGTGTTCCGCTAATCAGGCTCAAAAATTGACAAGTAATAAATCAAGTGGATCCGACGAGCGGACAATTGACAATTTGACTCGCAAAAGAGTCTCGAAATATACATAAGAAAAGTATACAAAAGAAAGTAAAGGTTCAGTGCACACCACAAGTATAGGGTAAATAATCAATACCTATGCGCAAAATAATTATTTTAAACATACACACATCGCACATTATGCATATATATATATATATATATATATATATATATATATATATATATATATAGTGATAGTTTCTAATTTCACTATTTTTTAAAATGTAAAACAAAACAACGTACTCCATGGAATAACATTTATTAATAAATCTTATGTCTACCAGTATCTGCAGCCATTGTTCTGGATTCGTTTAGTATATTCGTTCATTCAATCCCACTGTACATTTGTCGTAACCAATCTCCTCTTCGTTATGTTAGCCTTTGTTTTCGCATATATATATATATTATATATATATATATATATATATATATATTGATAGTTTCTAATTTCACCATTTTTAAAATGTAAGAACAAAACAACGTACTCCATGGAATAACATTTATTAATAAATCTTATTTCTACCAGTATCTACAGCCATTGTTCTGGATTCGTTAGTATATTCGTTCATCCAATCCCACTGTACATGTGTTGTAACCAATCTCCTCTTCGTTATGCTGGCCTTTGCTTTGCGCAATTTAGACCACTACTTTTGTGCAATTTAGACCACTCCTTTTGCGTAACGTCATTTGGTGTGTCATCGCTTTCATTGTAATTGCGTCCGTAATTGATGTATGTGTCGTATTTTGCGAAGCGTTGGCTATTTTTAAAGGCATGTCAGTTATGTCTTTGTTCCAGTCCAATTTAATTTCTTTTTGAATTATTTTCTGCACGTTTAAGCAGGGCTTCTGCTTATTAATTGCAATAGCTTCAAAAGCCAGAAGCATTTTCTCTGTTTTTGCCTTGTACAGAACTGAGAAGTTGTTGCTACTAACCGCATGACCTGTGAGTAGTACATGTTCGCAAATTGCTGATTTTTGTGCAGGAGCTGCCCCCCTCTTTAATAGTTTTTGAGGGAGATGCTGAATCAGCATTGACGGCTTAGGTATGGGTAGTCCTCTTGGACCAGTATTGGCAGACATATACATGCACTATTTAGAAACAACTGGTTTAAAACCATTTATCAATGGAGTTCATTTATACGTGCGCTACGTTGACGATACTTTCATGGTCGTTGAAAATGATGAAGTTACAAATTCACTGCTACATCACATAAACAAGGTAAACCAGGCAATTACGTTTACAATAGAAGAAGAAAAAGACGGATATTTATCCTTCCTAGATGTAGGAATAACGAAAGATGAAGAAGGTACTCTCTCAAGGTCAGTTCACAAGAAATCAAGCTGGACTGGACAATATATCCATTATATGAGTAGTGTGCCAAGGGCGTACAAAAGGAACCTAATAATAAATTTGGGCACACGAATACGCAGGATTTGTTCACCGGACAACATTGAAGTAGAGCTAAATTTGCTTTGCGAAGCTTTGAGAAATAATGGCTATCCGGACTGGTTCATCGAATACAACTTGAGGCAACGCAACAAAATTGAGGCCAATTTGGAAGAAAATCAAACTCCCCAGATAGTAACGCTTAGTGTTCCCTTTGGAGGTGATCTTCCAGCGGAAATCTTCAAACGAAAAGTAATTCGAGCGACAAAAGCACAGTTTCCATCAATACAGGTGAGAGTGGTGTTCAACACAACAAAACTGATGCGCACGAATGAAAAAGATAGCCTCTCTGTGACGTCAACACCTTTGTATGTATACAAATTTCAATGTACCTGCAACGCTCAGTACATCGGCAGATCAAAAAAGAGGCTCGAAACTAGAATAAATCAGCATCTCCCTCAAAAACTATTAAAGAGGGGTGCAGCTCCTGCACAAAAATCAGCAATTTGCGAACATGTACTACTCACAGGTCATGCTGTTAGTAGTAACAATTTTTCAGTTCTCTACAAGGCAAAAACAGAGAAAATGCTTTTGGCTTTTGAAGCTATTGCAATTAATAAGCTGAAGCCCTGCTTAAACGTGCAGAAAATAATTCAAAAAGAAATTAAATTGGACTGGAACAAAGACATAACTGACATGCCTTTAAAAATAGCCAACGCTTCGCAAAATACGACACATACATCAATTACAGACGCAATTACAATGAAAGCGATGACACACCAAATGACGTTACGCAAAAGGAGTGGTCTAAATTGCGCAAAAGTAGTGGTCTAAATTGCGCAAAACAAAGGCTAGAATAACGAAGAGGAGATTGGTTACGACAAATGTACAGTGGGATTGGATGAACGAATATACTAACGAATCCAGAACAATGGCTGTAGATACTGGTAGAAATAAGATTTATTAATAAATGTTATTTCATGGAGTACGTTTTTTTTGTTCTTAAACACATACACACACACACACATATATATATATATATATATATTACACAGTATATTTCTTATTAGGAAGAAATAACACATTTATAACAACGTGGATAAAGGCCTTTTTTTCGAGAATACTAAACATTGCTCTACAATCTTTCATTTATATACATTCTGGGTTTTCAATTGATTATGCTGGTGGCAACAAATCTGACTCGCTTTGTTTGTGTGTGTGTGCCTGTTTGCATGTAAAGGTCATTCTCGCTGTATTGCAAAGTGATGTCTGAGATCTGGTCATTATTGTTTTGATAGCTTGAGAATTAACCATTTGTGCGCATTGTGGTGAGGGGACACCATTTGTACCAAATTCCCAAGAAACTCCATGAAATGTCACAATCTATTGGAGCCGGCTTATCCTCCAAAAGGAGTCAGCCGCAGTAAAGCAGTAAAGCAGTAAGCACATTGTTCGCTGTTACATGTACGAGTGTTTTTTTTCCTTGTGTATTCGTTTGTTCTTCCTTGTTGCGCAAATTTTTATTCTTCACATGGTAACAGCGTAAGTGTGGTGCAGAGTTGAACGCTCATATTGTTTGGAAACTTATGTCACTCTATGCGCCTCTGTTATTTCCTCTTCAGTTTGTTGCCAACCCGAATGCATGTTTGTTGATTCTAGTCGATGGCCTGTTCGGTCTTACCTGGATACAATTAAATTGTTGTTGAATTTTTGTTATTCTTGGCCAGTCTATTAAAATATCATGTTGGTGAAACTTGTTGTTTTATATAAAGAGCTTCATAAATAAATAATAATTTTTCTGATTTTGCTTTATGTAGAATTGAGAAATTGGGCGAATTGACTGGATGACCCGTTGCCAATATATGATAAGAAATAGCTCATTTTCCTGACGGTGCCAAGACTTTGTTGATCAATTTCTATGACAAATGTTGCTGAATTCTGTTTACCAATTGCTTCTTCGTACTTCCGATATATGTGCTACCGCATATACATGGGAATTTGTAGACTATGAATGATTTGGAGAGAATTGGCAATTGACCTTTGACATCCAACCTCATGTTTATCAGTGTACTAAATGTTATATTAACTTTAACACGTCATCAACATGATATTCTAATCGACTGGCCAAGGAAAACAAAATTCACCAAAAATTTACTAAGCCGAACAGGCTCTCGACTAGAATCAACAATCATTCAATCGGATTGGCAAAAAACTGAAGAGAAAATAACAGAGGCGAATACGGTGACAGAAGTTACCAAACAATACGAGCGTTCAACACTTCAAACCACACTTGCGCTCTTACCATGTGAAGAATACAAATTTGCGCAACAAGGTGAATAGATAAAGTATACTGGGAAAAATAGCACTCGTACATGTAACAATGAACAATGCGCACAAATATTTAATTCTGAAGCCATCAAAACAATAATGACCAGATCTCAGACATCACTTTGCAGTACTGCGAAAATGACCTTCACATGCAAACACGCACACACACAAACACAAACGCATGCACACTTACCAATCAGCCAAAACAAGAAACAGAATTAAAAACGAGTCAGATTTGTTACCACTAGCATAATCAAATGAAAACCCAGAATGTATATAAATGAATAATTGTATAGCGAAGATTAGTGTTCACCAAATAAATGGCCTTTATCCACTTTGTTGTTAATGTATTTTTTCTTCCTAATTAGAAATATACTGTGTTATATATATATATATATATATATATATATATATATATATATATATATATATATATATATGAAACTCATAGTTTAGCTGCATTAAATGTGCTTGTTAATGCTGCTTCAACTTTCTTTTGTGCAATTCGGAAACTGCTTCCCTATTAAATTGGATGTTAAGGTAGACTTTTTTTCTTTTCTGGCCCGTAGTACGTCTGTTTCCGTTTAATTCCAATTTTAATTAATTATCTGGGATAGTCATTATACATTATTTAGGGTAACACACTTGACTTTACCATCTATCAAAGAGAAACAGCGGTTAATGTCGATATCAAATATTATTTACCAATTAGATGCGCAAGTTGATGATCAACTTAGGTAGGCCGATCGACCAGACGGTTAATTACTCGAATGAGAGAACATTAGAACTTAAACGCCTTTTTTAAATCAAATGGTGAATACACATCTGCTATTGCCCAACACATCACCGAAACATCGCAAGTATGTTCTCCAGACGTAGCATTCAAAGTAATTACTAAATGCAAAAACAAAAGGGAGCTAGCCACATACGAAGCCTTATGGATAAACAAATTGCAGCCGGATTTATGTAAGCAGAAGAAGCACGTACAAGCATTGAGCTTGAACTGGATGTGACGCACGCAATTTGATTGGTTTCTATTTTTCATACTCTCTTTGTTCACATATTTCTATCTTGTTTTGCTTTCCAATTTATATATAAAGATATGTTCATGAGTAGATATTTGAGAAGACAATGCGAAAGAAATGTTTCTTATATCTGATAAAATTTCCTTTTGTATATATATATATATATATATATATATATATATATATATATATATATAACAGTAGTATAATGAGTGATTTGTCAATAACATAACCAATTGACAACCCAAAAGTAAATATGTATGATTGTATAAGAGATAGTATAAATAATGCCTTATCCACTTGTAGTGTTGTTTTCATAATTATGAATAATATATATATATATATATATATATATATGGTCATTATTATTTAGCATGCAGATTATAATCTTCTGATTACTCTCCTTCCAATCTAACTTCTTTACCTTCTTGATGGCGAATTTATTTTTAAATACCCGCATGAATTTTTATGCAATTTAAGTGTATGAATCATTCATAATGTGTACTAGTTGATGACTAACATCTGGTTGTTCTTGTTGACGGATTGACATTCGATTAAGCTTTAGCATTTTTCGCTTTTGTGTGTACATATTAAAAGAGTAAATGTTGTGATCTTGATATAAACACCTGTATATATTACGTACATAAATTTTACAATATAGCCCAAGTATTGTATAGTCCATAAAAGGCAACTCGTCCAGTAGACAATTGTCGTCCTTATTGGGAACTCATCATGTACTGTTCAGGAACTTTGGCACGTCTGCTTCGGAATCTTTTGCTCTAACCACAAAGCCACCCTGCCGCACATTGCACAAAATTTTCAGTTATATAATAACTATTTTTTCTTGGATATCCTTTCCTTTGTTGTAGCAAATAGGGCATCACTTTAGATATGAAGTTCCAACTTACGAGCCTCAATCGTTATTGAACAAAAGCCGTACTTCAAGAGGCAGCGGTATTGCAATGAACATTTATAAATTAATACCAGCATTGGTTGCGTGAACGGCGGTTACAATTACTGTAATCAAGGTTGCGATCTAGATATAAACACCTGACCCATTGTGTATATACGTTTGTCAGTATAAACTAAGCATTGTATAATTTAGCAAAGGCAATTCATCTAGAAGATCAGTTTCGTCCTTATTGGGAAAACTTCACCCACTGTACAGTGTACATATGATTTTCCCTGAATTTTTTCTTTCGTAACGCATTTTTATGAACATTACTCTGTCCTATAGGTAACAGCGCGGGTTGAGAATTTTGCATTGGGGATTCGCCTTCGTTTCGTGAAATATCAGTCACTGTTAATGATGGTAGCGTTTCCATTTGTGCTGCTCTCATTTTTATCATTATTTTGTCAATCCAATCACACGTCTTTTGATACTAATTAGGTGTGTGGTCGTTTAGCGTGGATAACAAAATGTTGTTGATACGTGTGATTTGCAGCCAGTTAAGCAAAATATCGTGTTGGTGGAAAATTAAAGTGTTTAGGCTATCTGCTCGTTGTTCTATATAACTGGCTTCGTATATGCAGAATAGTATTTCAGAATTTTGCTTTGTGTATAAATGAGAAATTCCATAATTTGACCGTGTGCTAAATTTCAAGCCTATGCTGCGAAATAGTTGCTTTTCATTAAAGCGGCAATCATTTTTAAATGAAGCCCTGCGAACAATGTTGTTGGCTTCCGTTGATAAATAGCTTAAAGTGATTTTTATTATTGTTCTTTGAAATTCGCCTCAATGAAATAATCTAATCAACGTGCATTTATTGATACCGGTAGATCGCCTCCTAATGGAAAGTGTTGGAAACAATTTTGTTCGTATACTATGTAGCAAGTTGTATACGTATTCTTATGTTGGCATGTTTAAACGCTAAGTATAGTTGTTCATTAGCCAAATAATCCCCAGATAGCCTGGTTCGTCTTGGGCCTTTCGGTGTGCTAGGTTGCTTATTATTTTTCTTTTCTGATATTTTGGCACTCTAATGTTGCAATGACTGCATTGTGCGGTAAAATTATATTTTTATGCATTGTCATTGCCAATTCATCATTTCCTTGTCATTATCTACCATTAGAGTTTATTAGATTTTTGTATCAGCCTAATTGCATATGTAATCTATGTATGAAAAAGCAATCCAACCAAAGAATCCATCGACATGTACCTCCAGGATTTATTAAAAATAACCCGGCAACGTCAGAAAAACAACTTATTGAAATGGCGCATACAGACAATTTAATTAATTTTTCGTTTCTACATTCGACAAAATCCGAAAATATATTATGCATATGCTAACCGTTTATAATAATCACAAATTGCCTGTCTGAACCTTAGATAGTTCTTACAGCATTATATTATTTTCGTTTTACAATAAGTCATACAGTGCTGCCTGGAAACGTCATTGGATCCGAGTCAATCAACGTTTGATCGGATTGACGATATACAAAAGACAAATTAGCTTCGCAAACTGCATCCCTTCTATCAATAACACTAGCTTAACTTGCGCAAAGAATTGAGAATTCAGCTCTGCAAATTGCCCACCTTGCGCTGTTCCCTTGGTGCGAAATTAATCTCGTGAACAATGGGGTAAGAAGGAGAACAGACGGGGTAAAACATTCCTTCATGTAAAAGCTAACAATGTGAAAGCCTGTTCGAAACACAATCCATTCTTAAAATAATAAACAAGAATGAAATATTACATTTTAACAAAATTAGATTGATTCATTCACACACACACACACATCCAAAAATCTGCACGTACTCACCTGTTTACGCGCACTTAACAACCATGAAGACGTAGAAAAAAAAATGAAATTCAAACTAATTTTCATTCACTTAGTCAAATGAATACCACACAAATATATAACTGAAAGTTTGTTATTTGTAGCTAAGCATTCACGAAATTAACCGCAATTTGTCTGCAAATCTGCCCTAATCTCCAGTGTCGGCTGAGATTTTTCTAGAGCATCTAGAGAACAAATCATTAAAGAGTGACAAAGGTAAATGTGCTCAAAATATACGGTACGTGGATGATATATTTATTGTTCTTAGGAACAGGTCGCAATCACGAGCACTGCTTCAATGTTTCAACAAAGTACGTAAGAATATCGGCTTCACGTCAGACCACAAGAAAAATGATCGTCTGCCTTTCATAGATTTACTATTAAAGAAAGAAACTAATGGTCAATTAAATCGAACAATTTAGCATAAACCAACATGGTCTGCACAGTATTTGCATTACAACAGTTTTGTGCTGTTTCAATATAAATTATCAACAGTTCGTGGTTGCTTTTCAAGAATTGACAGGTTGGTTAGTCAAGATTCTAAAGAAAACGAATATAATACAGTAATTAACGATTTAATGCCTAATGACTATCCTAGACAATTAATTTAATCAATTATTAAAAGGGAATTAAACAGAAACAGGCGTATTACGGGCGAGAAAAGAAAACAATCTACCTGGACATCCTATTTAAGAGGGATGTAGTTTCCCGAATGGAACAAAAGAAATTTGAACTGGAGGCAATCCACTTTATTTATCGGACAACTGCCAATATGATGCTCGCCTCCTCCTCCCATTGCCTGGTTGTTTTTCCTTTTGCAATAAATTTAATAATTTGTTTCAATATATGCGAGACACAACACATGAATGCATAAATGTTAGTTCATTGCAACTGGGCTGACAGGAATAATTGTAATGCGTTATGCAAGGAAGCTTTTCATCAACATAAATTTAAGTAGATAAAACACAAAATAGGCGTCTCGCGTACCGTTTAACCAATTCAACAAAACAAAGCTAATTTCATTTCCGATAATAAGAAAATGTCGTTTGAAAAGATTAATAAACAAACTCCTATGTTCTAGCCGTGAAATGTACAAGCTAAACATAACAAAATTGAATGCAATGCGTATAATGCGCAAAACGTAGCCTTACATTCTGGTAGCGCCAAGGTGTAAACGAGACATTTCATACAAATTTTCTCCATTTAATTAAGACATAATTGCTTGTTCTTAATTCGCATTCCGTTTTTTGTTTTGCTATCTGATTACTACAAATTAAAACATCGATTAAAATTTTGCCAACAGCACTAAATTATAAACAAATGAGCTTTGTAATTTTCCCTAGCAATTGAATGCTGATATATGCCGACATATCTTATCAAATAGATCATATGCCTAGCTGTCCTAATTATAATCTGACTGTCGTTAATTAATTCAATTAACAAAGAGATGTGTATCTGTTTACATCTATACATAAACAAATACATAAAATGAATATATATATATATATATATATATATATATATATATATATATATATATATATATATATGTGTGTGTGTATTTTTTTCATTACTTTTTGCAGGTTTTGCAAAAAGGAATTAATGAGGAGGCAAATAATTCCACGTTACGATATGTTTCTAAAAAAATAGGCTTATAACGTAAGAATTAAAACAAATAACAACAAATAGATTGTGCGGATTATGAATTAAATGAGAGCATAAATCTCCGAATGGAACCAGATCAATTTGTAAAAATTAAAAATTTTTATATTCAAGATTCTTACAAATAAAAAAAATCATTAGCAACTAGATTGCCAAAAAGAATGATTCACCAACCAAAATTCAGAGGAGTTATAATTTTTAATCTTTGGTTGCTCCGTGTGTTCATTGAAACATCTTCACAATATTTATTTTGCCAGCTCTGCAAACTGCTGTGTGTGCACCGTTTCTTTGAATATGAGGAAATATGACCATTGGTAATGCACCAAACTACTGTTACAAAAATTCTTTAAATCAAGTTTGCGTGCATGAAATAAATACTCTGATGATAAACATAAAACGTCGAAACGCGTCAGTGGTACGACTGGCGGTGGTTTTGTTTGTTCTCTGTAATTTGGCTATGAATTCGCAATTTGTGTTAACTTCTCTAAATTTTGGTAAGATTGTGAATCTCTTAAACCATTTCATTGCTATAATACATGATTATAACATATTCTGTAGAGTGAGTTGGCTTTTTTGTCGGATTGCCAATGTCACTTCATTATGTAAACTAAATTATTTCCTGAATATTCATTCTTGAAGAAGATTGCACCGTCCAACTGTGTAATAATAGGTAATTTATTTTTAATTAATACGGAATGCACCCGTACAACAAGGCGTTGCCCATTATTTAAGTAATAATTAAGAAGCTACTTGAAATAAATCAACTATAATTTGCAGCATGTCTTTGCAAACTAATATTTAATCACAGTCCGAGTTAAGGAAAATATTAAAGTTTCTTATTTAAGTCACATGATCCTAAATGTAGTTGCAAGTTTTATAACTGCGTTGTTAATTTATCCATCAGTCATAGTTTTAGTTTATCTTCTTTATAATTCCTACATTTCACGTTAAAAATTAGTTCTCAAACTTTTTTAATGATGTTATAAAACTGTGGGTTATTTTTCTTAACCTGTTATCGCGAAACCTATCGGTAATGTACATCAATATCATCAACAATTTAATATTAATTTATCAGTGTTTATACACTAAAATATTTCTATATTATACATGTGCCCATTGTTAAATATTGAGCTCATTTTATTATGTTTTACATTAAAAAAATTAGATCAAACGTGCTTAATTATATATAATGTGTTATTTTCATGATAGCCATTGTCCGTTATTTAACACGATTAAAATTCGACGACTCTTATTTAACCACAGTGTTCATCCTTGTTTAAAATTCATTTAGCAAACTAGACATAGAAAACATAAAAATACAGTGTACAGCAGTACACTCGTTGCATATATTTGCGTTTCATTTTATACTTGATGATTTATTTCTGGGGAGTAGAAATAGTATTATATATATATATATATATATATATATATATATATATATATATATATATATATATATATATATATTTATATAATTAGACAAAGAAAAAAATTTAAACGACGAAGAGTTTGTTTATTATGAATAATGGCAAGTTCAATTCGAGAATACTATATTGCACATTTGAATATGCAGTTACGTAATATCTTGGTTTTATTGGATTAACTGGATAATAATTTTCTTTTATAATGCACTTGACAAATGCGATTCTATGATCGGTACTTGTTGGTCGGGAAAATACTGATGAATTTACATTTCCCGTTGCACAACGTGTTGGTCGCATTGACAGATGGATACTCACTGGTCCCTACAATCTGAAGTCTGCCACACGCGCACTGTCAAGAGTACATTTTGCAGTATCAAGTTTTGTAAATCTCTAATGGACGTTTCGCGTAGTCATTTAGCTATCAATCTTTAAAAATGCTATGAAAATCTTGAAACCAAAAATTTTGGTGAAGTTGAAATCCTCATTGGAGACATATTTAAATTAATTTATTTTGGACATATTAGCGTTTGGGTATGTCCAAATTTTCGGCCTTCAAAAACTATTCAAATGCTTGCCTTTTTTCTTGCACGATAGTTATAAATTAATATAAAAATTGATTTTATTCTACACATCAGGCCCGTAAAAGAAGAGAAAAACATAATGAGATTGTAGATAATAGGCGCTTTGTTTCATTTGGTTCTGTTGCTGAAAAAAATTTTATTTTTAACTTTACTTCTATTTATTTTCGGATTGACTTGGAAAAGCGCTTTGTCTACGCGTCTGTGTACAATCAAAAATCAATCCGAAATAGACCACCCACAAGAAATGAAAGTAAACAAAAAATCAGAAATATTCTCACCTAGTTTGTCAAATGAAAACCTAGGATGTATGTAAATGAATGGTTGTAATGTGATGTTGAATAATTTCCAAAAATAAACCGGCCCTTATCCACATTGTTATTAAATGTGCTTTTAGCTCCTAAATATTCTGTTTAATAATTCAAACTAACTGACATTCAATACATGCATACAAAAATACATGTACATATATATATATATATAGATATATATATATATATATATATATATATATATATATATATATATATAGACATATTCAAAAAGGATGTGATTAAAAACGAAGAACAGGTAAGAGCCAACGCCTATCGCAAATAAACTCCCATTAATTTTACTGTTAAGCTACAAATATAACAAGACTGCATTCTTTTTCTATTTTCCATAGTATTGACCTACATTTTACGAGAAAGCGCGACTAATTAAGGCATTTAACTGTGTGGTGAGGTCAGAAGTCTTGTTTTAATTATTACAATCCATAATTTCATTCGTTATATCCTGTCAAAATCGTGTAAAATTGACAGTCACGATTTAATGAGTAGCCAACGAATTTGGAATATTGAAAAAGGCCTACTTTCTCAAAATAAGTCTAGAATACACATTTTTTACATTTGAGTTTGAATCAAATTTTAAAATTAGAGAATTTTTGTTTTTGGGGAAATATTTATGTCAGTTTTCAAAGAAAACGATCATAAGCTTAAAAACGTGAAATAGCAATCTTCACCCGCTAAAGTAGCACGACCTACATATTTTTTTTGTTTTCATTAATTAAAACTATTTCAAAATTTAATTAATTTTGTATTTACATGTTCTAACTATTTTTCAAGTTACAAACACCGGATTTATTGGAGCGTTTTGATTAAAAAATAGTGGCTTTAAAGCAGATATTCTGCAATTACATAATTTGGTTTCGTAATTAATATTCCTCATAGATATATCCACCTATTTCCGATTGTGTATTCTTTGTTTTCTGGGAATAAATATTAAGTGGTCGATCAATCTGATTAAACTGCTGGTATGAACACCCTCATCTTTCGCCGATTCGACTTTACTGGGTTTTTTTCTGGTTCACATTTCGTACAACGTTTTGCAATGTTAAGAATGTTTTGTCTCCTTCTTGTGACAGAATGTCTTAGATCGGGCAGACAGAATCTTCATTGATATGTTAAATTACTCCGAAGCAAGTCCCCATGGACTCGGTACTGGCCGCAAAAATCGCGTAGAAACTTTATAGGGAATCATTGGCGACTAAAAACGTCTGCCTAATGAATTTCGGTGAAAGTGTTATGATTATTTTTAGATAAAAAATACAAAATTTTATTATTATTTCATTGTGATATATAGCGTACGCTATTTAAAATATGGTTATCATAATTTAAATAGCGTACACTGGTTTTATTTCTCAGTTTGCAGTTCCTTCAACGTTTTGCACAGTTCAGAAATGTGTCTCCTTTTTGTGCCAGAATGGTGTTCATATTTGAAGGCCAGTAGATGTTAAGTTCATCATCATCATCATCATCATCATGTCCAGCCATACAAAAGTCAAGATTGACTAGTTTCACTGCCATATAACCATAATAACTGAAAAAGATATATATAAAATAAAAACCGAAATAATATATTAGACAAATTATTATTGAGCTTTACGAGAGGGAGAAAATCAGAGAGAGGGAGAACGATTACCTAGTTACTATGAGTAAATTTGTTAGGATAATTCATAAAAATGAGGCCACTAAATCCCTCCACAACAAAGTTACGGCCAAGTTAGCATTCGGACAAGGAATTTATTTATTTAAATTTCTCAAGGTTTAATTTTCTAGTTATTACTGCAGAACCCTTTGATCAGAGTTTAACAAATGTGAAAATTTTATATACTTTGATTTTATTATGAACATCCATATATAGCTAGGTTCAGACGTTACTCTACTTACTGTAGAATAACGCCGCGTATTTTGCTTAATTTGGACGTGGTTATTAACTACCTTAAATATTACCATTCTGAGATTTAGAAAATTTTTACATGATTTGTAAAGTTGCACTGCTGCGTGTTTTGTCCGTCTTTTTAACCCAAATGAAATCTATTTGTTTTAAGTATTCTTTAATTGTTTCCTACCTAGACCATTTGTAACAATTTTTGCACTAAATTAACTTGTATATATATTGGTTTACAATGCATTTGCAGCATATTATATGATAATTTTTTTCCAAGAATTTAGAATTGACTAACATTTCTTAAGCGTCACTTTTCGCGATGCGCAATTTAAGCTGCCACAAGTTTATCATTTAGCAACAGGTAAGATTTCAAAACGTCTATTGAACTCGTCGTCCACTTTGTTGAAACTAGACCATTTACAGATACCGATTTTCGCCTACCGTGCATGACAAATTGTATTTGGGTCACTGAAAATAAAGAATAAGAAGGTATTTATATTTAATTAAGTTACCCAGCCGATTTTTCTCACTTGCCTCTTTTTCAATTGGTATCTAAATTGTTCTTCTTTGAAATTCGGCGTTAAGCTTAACACTTAGCTCTAAAAATCAGCTTAATTCTTTTGATAGACAAGTAGGAGAAAGGGAGTGAGTCGCAAAATAGATAATTGCATAGCTTATTATATTTTTGCTTTCTGGCAGCCGTTAAAAATAACATTATTCCAATTTAGTTGTCCTGTTAATTCTGATTTTTGGCATAGATGATCTTGGAACACACTTAGCTATAATCAGTTACCAATTTTAAATTTATGCATCTACTTTAGAAATTACCTTGTCGGTATATTTACCTGTATTTTTAGACACAATGCAATAGCTTATTTTATATTTGCAATATTGGTATGAATACCTAGCGGAGAATTTTTCAGGCCTAGGTTCTCATATGTATACTCTTTCCTTTACTTAGGATATGTTCAGAATTTTTAAATATCAAAATCTTGCAACGGGACAGATATTTCTGGAATACGCCTCATATAAACCATCCTATTCAGCTACTCTTTATTCTAGATAAGGTGATAAATATATATATATATGATATATATATATGTATGTATATATATATATATATATATATATATATATATATATATATATATATATATATATATATATATATATAGCCTCAATATCTTCCATCGACTTTCAAAGCTCGTTTTCTCTAAATATGCCTCAATCATTTTCACGTTGAGTAGATTACTGTCCTTGAATTTCATACGATTCAAGTATTTGGAATTAAGAACATAGTTAAAAGTTCATTTGTTCTCGGCCAGTTGTTGGCACGAACAAATTGGTAGATTCAATTTTAGCATTACACGCGGATTGCTGCATACCGGCCAGTTAAAATACGCAAAACGCCTTGATTGAACTACAGTTTTGATTTTCACAATGTATCACTGCATGTCAGCTTAGCTCCTTATATGAATTATTTGCACGTGCACAAAAAATGTGTAATCTGAACGAGTTTGAACAATGTGTATTTGGCGTACGAGCGTACGAATTCTAGGCGCAAACAACGTAGTACATTCCTAAAAATATCTACAAAATACCCTTTTACCTATCGTGAAATTTTGTATTATTTACGCAAAATGTATGGCTTTGCTCGTATTATGCACACTATTACAATAAACAAATGAGAAGTTTTATATAATTAAACGAACATTGGTTGCACAGCCAGTGACAAAAATGAATTTTAGTCAAGGTTACGATATTCATATGAGCACCAGACTAATTATGTGCATACGTTTGTCAGTATAAACTAAGTACTGTACAGTGTGGAAAAGGCAATTTATCCAGTTGAGCGGTTTCGTCCATATTGAGAACTTATCACGTACCTTTCACAATTTGCCTCGGACAGGGCACGTACCTGGGCACGTCTACTTCATAATCTGGTGCTCTAACCACTGCGACATCTTGCTGTACACTACACACACTTCTCACTTATATACCTGCTAATGTGTCTGGTGCGGTAGGATGACTCTGTGGTTGAAGAAACCAGATTCCAAAGCAGACGCTTCCAGGTTCGAGCTCTGTCGGCGGCAAATTTTGGACAGTACGTTATTGAGTTTCCAATAAGGCCGAAACCGGTCTACTGAATGAATTGCCTTTTTCCAAATTATACAGTACTTAGTTTATACTGACAATTGTATGTATATAATGGATCAGGTGTTTATGTCAAAATCGCAACCTTGATTGAAAAAAATTTATCTTTTACGCCCTTCAATCACGCTCGACATTTTCAAGGTACAAGCTAGTTTACTCTCTGGCTCCTTCGCGTAAATCATTTTTTTATTCACAAATGTTCTCAAATAGGTGTTTTTTTGTTATTAGCCTAATTTTTAGCTCAAAAGACGCTAAAAATTTTGTTTATCCCTACCGTGCTATGGTACGGTATCTGACTGGCATGTTGACAAACGGATATTGCTCGTGGAACATTCCTCTAAACATAAAGTGGACCAAAATACGTGGTAATTTTTACGTCATATCAGGTGTCAAGATGGGCGATAATAGGATTTCTGCAGTAAATTGTGCAACTTATCGGCACTAACATCCAAGCTAATTTTTTTTTAAATGTCCATGGTTAATAAATAATGTACAGGTCTCTATTGATTCGAGAGACACTGGTTTTTCGACAGTTGGGCCTACACTCTATACATCATAGCTTCCAAAAATGGCCTGCGGCCACTGATTCTGTAAAGCGCGTAGAACTATACACTAAGTAAATTGTGGGGAATCTTTGAATTATACACTGGCTTACTCGCCAGGATATCATTCAATAACGAAGATGCAAACTACCAGATGTAGGTTGCGGTATTTTCAGCACTGACTGAATTCGATCCCCTCTAACGGGGCACTTAGTTAGATGACAATAAATTTTGTGCATCAAATCGACTTAACCGGCATTCATTTGATGAAACAATAATTGATTGCGCGGGCGGTGGTAACAATTCTTTAAATCAAGTTTGCGAGCTTGAAGTAAACACCAATCCCGATGTATTTAACCATGTCGTCGAACAACAACGACTGGCGGTAGTTTTGTTAAATACATTAGGATTGGTGTTTACTTCAGGCTCGCAAACTTGATTTAAAGAATATTTTTGATCAGTTTATTGTTTTATTCGGTTGATGGTTGCTTCAGTGACACAAACATGTAATTTTGCAAAGTTTGCCTAACAACGTGAATGTATGTCGATGGTACGTGTCGGCAAGGATGACAAACTGAGGCGAATCAGGAGGGTACTTTCTTCGGACTTACCACTAGCTGAGATATCGAAAATTTTTGAATCGGATTCGAAAACGTAATGCTTGCAAATAACTCTGATTTTATAATAATGTTGTAACGTTAAGGCCAAACGGATATGTGCTCGTTAAAGACGTCTCACTGTTGTCTAACCATAACCAATTTAAATATAAGTGAGACAATTTGCAACACCAGCGGTGTCCTTTCGTGTGATGCCTACATTGGCCGTAGTCGTCGTGAACTTGTATTTTCGCATGTAAGCACTTATCGGCTGCGTCTAAAATTATCGACGTACTTTTTTCTGAACAAGTAAAAGTGGTGGCGTGTGTCGACTTTTACTTACGCTGGAAAAACACTCTTTTTGTACCGTTTCTATTAAAAGAAGGGATTGATGTGCAGCTGGCACTGAAGTTAAAGTTGCGGGCTGACTGCAATCCTAACGAGATGAGGCCTGTGGATTTCCATCATTGATGCAATTTAGCGCAATTTATTCTTACTCTGTACAACGGCTAAACTTCAAATGAGTTTTGTTTGAATCAAATGGCGTCAGCTATCATAATTAAATGCGTTAGAAGCAGCATCCTCCAATTCTGGCTTGAACTCACGATGAAACTCTTCAAAGATAATCATTCGCTCAGGGCTTTCAGTGGCAAAACAATTTAGTAGATGCCCATATAGTTGAATTGGCACATCTTTGTCAGAATAGCGGCCATCTTTATTTGCGTGCCTTACATAAATCTATGCGTAATTTGGTAATACAATTAAACAATCACTGATGCGATTATTTTAATCAAGTTTGCGAGCTTGAAGTAAACAGAAATCCCATTGTATTTTACCAGTCGGGAACGTAGGAAAAATTTAAAGTTAGTCACACTTAATAACTTGTTTCGACCTTTTATGATCATCATCAGATTACAACGGCAAAATAACCAGCGAGGATTAATCCGCAATGCGTATATAAAGAAAGAAATATTAGATATGCGGCTCTCATCTCTAGCAGTCTTGCATCCATTGAACTTGACTGGAAATATCGGCTGCACAATTTCTATGCAGTCGCGAACATAAACTTTTTGCAGCTTAGGCCGCGTATAAATATAAGTAAGACCATTATGCAATCACTGATTACGCGGGAGTTGGTTACAATTCTTTAAATCAAGTTTGCGAGTTTCAAGTAAACACCAATCCCATAGTATTTAACCAGTCGTCAAACAACATTGGAAAAGTATGTATTAGGTGTTGCGAGCCTAGTAACAAATTAGTTCAGTTGTGACCAGAAGAATAAACCAAAGGCAGCAGGAACGGAATGTATAATCTCATGCACATTCGTTTCGTGCTTACTGGAGACTCATCAGTGGGAGCCGGCATTACGCCCATTAACCACTATATATTTTGGTGAGGAATGTGTGATAATACGAAAAATTTGCAGTAAGTCACACGAACTGACGTGTTTCGAACCTCTTTGATCATCATCAGATTACGACGGCATCTAAAAAGCGAGGATTAATCCGCAATGCGTATATAAAGAAAGAAAAATTATATATGCAGCTCTCATCTCTAGTAGCCTCCCATACATGATACTTGAATGGAAATATCGACTGCACAATTTCTATGTAGTCTCGAACATTAACTATTTGCAGCTTAGGCCATGCATTAATATAAGTTAAACTAATAAACAACCACTGATTGCACGGGAGGTGGTTACAATTCCTTAAATCAAGTTAGTGAGATTGAACTAACACAGATTATATCTAGTTCTGTTCAACGAATAAACTAGAAATGAATTTTTGTGTGAATCTAACAGCGAACATTTATCATAAGGATATAAGTAAGAAAAAGAATCCTCAAATTATAGATTAACCTCATCATGATTCATTGTTAACTTAACCATTTCTTGAGTGTTTTCATTAGCAAAATTTTTCCGTATATGTCTACATAAAAATTTTTTTTTGCAGAAAGGTGGCCATCCTTCTATACGTGCTTTAATTAAATCAATGTGTTTAATTTGTTAATTGGCATCAGGCTTTTGCACTGTCATTTTTTAGTTATTGTACACTAACCTCTCACCAATTGTAGATTAATTTCAAAGGGCAAAACACTTTACTCAGACATGTCGCACAAATTGGTTTCATAGCTTAGACAAAGCATAAGAAACATTAACTACTGATATTGAGCCACGCGTCTGTTAAATTCAATATAATTTGGCGAATGGTACATTTGCGACTAAAAATAAAGATCATAATATCTATAAATAAATTTCTGAACAAAATTATTTCGCAATTTGTAACTAAGTCGAACTCCACCATTCAGTGCAAAAATTACAATGAACTAGATTCGAAATAACAGGAATTTCACCGTTTGCGTTCATAATTTCACAAAGTCAACATCAATACAACTCTTTCATGTTTAAAACCGTAATATCTATTTTTAATCTTTTTGATTTTAGCGGCCACATTATGGTATAAGTCGAAAAATTGATAATGCAAACAATATTCACGATTTCTGTACAGGAAAACTTACTAATTTGGTAGAATTGGTATGCTAAATTTGAAAAAACATACATCGTATATTAGGCATGCAATACCTATTTTAAAGTATAGACTTTAAATGAATTTTTATTCATAGTACTCTTTCCATGTAAAAAAACGAAAAATTCTCTCAAATGCAAAACGGTATCTTCCTCAAATTTTTCTCAGGTATCTGCAACTGTACATTTATTTATATACAAATTGAAAGGAAAAACAATAGAGAAAATGCAAACATGGAGAGAGTGTGACATAGGGGAACAACCAATCAATTGCATGCATCAACTCCAGTTCAAGCTCAAAGCATGTTTATGCTTCTTCGGCCTGCATAAATGCGGTTGCAATTTGTTTATTCATAACGCTTCATATTTAGCTAACTCCATTTTGTTACTGCATTTGGTAATTATATTCAGTGCTACACCTGGAGAACATACGTATCAGGTTTCAACGATGGGTTGCGCAATTGCAGACGTGCATTCATCATTTCATTTAAAACAGGCGTTTAAGTTGCAAGGCTCTCTCATTCGAGTAATTAACCGACTGGTCGATCGGCTTACGTAAATTGATCGACAACTTGCGCATTTATATTGGTAAATAATATGTAATTTAAAGGTTAACGGCTGATTCTCTTTGTTTGCTGGTAAATGCGAGAATTTTTATTACCTTATGAAAATTTACGAACACATCTGATTAAGCTATACAACGATGTGGAGAATATCATAATTTCCGTATACTTTATCCTAAGGAGACTTGTAAGTGAGTAGTTACGTTGTTTTCTTGAAAGGCTAATTGGACCGTCCGTAGCTAATATATTTATTTATTTCACCGTGACTAAACTTTTGAAATCTTCATTACCAGAGCCATGCATGTGCTCGTTTATTGGATAATTCAGTTATAAATCTAGAAATAAATAAGTTACAAATACGCCGCTACATTGTTTAAACGGGTTGCAAAAGTAACGTAATCCTTATTAAATTTAAAAAAAAATATGTGAAATTCGGTCATTTATTTATATACGATTTACAAAAGATGCTAAAGGGTGTACCACACAGGTCAGTATACAATCGGGTTGTAAACGAAGCGATATAGTCATTTTGGGCACCCGAATACACAGACGATGTCCACCTCAGAACATTTAATTTTAGCTTAATCGGTATTGGGATTTGTAAAGACGTTGGGCTTTCCCGACTAGTCACCGAATATAACAATAATCAAAGTGACAAAATAAGAAACAATCGAGGTTAAATATAAATACCTTGTATAAAAATCTTTCCGCTTCAGATTTGATTTCCCTGCTGAAAAATTCAAACCAAAAAATAATGTTCTCCCGTGGCCTACTCAGGACGAATGTAGCAATTGTCGACACACTAAGACATTGTGTGCAGAGGCCCGTTTTTAACCGATGTTTCAAACATGTAAAAGACTACATCGTCAACAAAGTTTGAATGAAAATGAGCTGCACCCGGAATAATAATTATACTGATTAAATTTACAGCTTCTAACTGAAATCTTTATGTAGAACGGGTAAACAGAATCGTCAGTGAGGTGGTAGAATACTCCAAAGCAAGTCACCAGGATTCGGTACTGGCCGCAAAAATCGTTTAAAATACTTTAAAAGGACAGCCAAACGCGTCTGCGTATGGAATTGCGCCTAAAATCTTATGATTATTTTTAAGATAAAAAATACAAAATTTGTATTATATATTTATATATATAGGCCAGCTATCATAAGTTAAATGGATATAATTCCCGCAAGGGATATAGTGTACGCTATTTTAAATATGGTTATTATGAATTTTGCGGCGAAAGTGATTCTAAATAAGGCACCAATGCAGGCTAAATTTACAATAAAGTCATACTGGTGTATATAACTATAATTTGCAAGCTGTGCGTGGCTTTGACAGTGTAATTACTGAATTGCAATTTTCTGGAGAGTATGCTGATAAGTGTAAGAAATTTTGGAAGCATAATAATACGGACGACGCTTGTCTTGTTGGTGAATTTCATTTCAAATTGTATGCAGTGACGCCCTGGTTTAAGCACCAGATTCGGGCACTCTTACAATTACATGTTGAGTGTTTAAAAATAAGAAACAACTCTCGGCTTATTATCTGGCGTATGCCAGCTTATGCAGTTTATAGTTTATAAAGACAACACGCTTATAAAGAGGTACTGCAATTATACTTCAATTGATTATCACCTCTCCTTCTGCCATGGTTTCCGTTCTAGGCTGAATTTGGCCAATATCCACACAGAACTTTGTTAAATTGATAGAAAGTTTGAGCAAATGTATGCAGTCTGTGCATCACTGTTAGTCGCGTGCACAACAGGCCGTTTTGGCGAAGTGGATCCGATGCAGGACTCCGGTGTAAATGCATTTAGTCTCGATTCCCGTCCACCGCAAATCTGGCAAGTACGAAAAGAAATACGCCTGTTGAATTGCCTGTTCTAAAATGACAGAACGGAGTTGGCTACGAAAATGTTGCCGAATAGAGTCCACCCTAATTAAAGTAAGCTCGTATAATCATAAGCTATGATGTAACGAAAAATGCCAGGCAGTCGACAGATTTGTCGGTGTTGTGTATCTATTGCCAGATGTAAAGCAAACGCCCTCGGCTTAATTACCAGCCCAGATATTATCTGTAATTACCCGATTAGTGCCCAGATGACAAAACCGGTCTTTTATACGTTTATTAAAATTCACCCACGAACGTGGCATGGCGTACTTTCTATAATAACACACTGGAAATGGCTTGATGGGAAATGTAATCGAATAGGATGCACCTAATTTTGAAACTTACAAAAAATTATGAACTGCTATTTAGCTAGAACAATTCAGGTATTGCGCCACTTTGATAGCGTTGGAGAAGTTTTGCATTACTCCGATTCGAGCACCTTCCGAGGTTAAATTGGTAATTGCCTGATTGGTAACCATTAGCGAAACAATCAGTCAACTTGATGAATTACATTTGGTAACTTTGCCCATGTCGTGTTTATTCCGACAATATACTTATAAACATTCTGCCATTAATCTTTATTTATGCATCCATTCTAAATATAGCATTGTGTTCTATCAAAACCAGTGCAAAAAATGAGCCAGCGTAACGTAAAACTGGGAAAAATTCAAAAGTTGGCAAATAATGGTTTCTGACATAACTGCATTGAAATATTTTAATTTTGCTAAAACACTGCATGAAGTACTTTAATTACTGAACATATTCGAGAACAGCGCAAGAAACGGTATTTCGTAAGAAAACCTGTTTACAAAGAGTGAAATAGTTTAGGTACTGTATGACAAGTTATCGCGTCATTAATGAACTTGCTTATACAATACATACAATACAATATTCTTAAATAAGCAAAGCTAAGTATTTATTAAAAAAAAGAAATTAAATATTAATATTGACACAATTTTCATATGCGTAGTACCGTATTACTCAATAAACATGTTAAGTTTATGGGTAGGCTTTCATGGTTGTCCATTTATCCTTAATCAAACTAGATGGTTTGGTAATGTTCCAACGAAACCGCAAATTTTATCGAAAATATTTATGTACCAATCAAATTAACCGTACACTAGGACGATCAAATACACTTAAAATATGTCATAATAAAATTAAATTTGTTTTGTTTCTCACATCTGGCATTGATGTCAAATACTAGGTACCATGAGGAACAATGTAAAAGTCGGCGTTTTATTTAAGAAAAGAAAGAATCTATGAAATATATTACGAAGGACTTTTCCATATGGTATCAATTTTCTTGCCAATTTCCGTCTTCCTACTATTTATTGTAAGTAGGCTAAAAGAAAAAATAAAATAATTTTAGGGAACAATAAATTTTATTTTGCGGCAGGATGGCTCAGTGGTTAGAGCACCAGATTCGGAAGCAGACGTGCCCCGGTTCGAGTCCTGTCCGCGACAAATTCTGGCTAGTACAGGATGAGTTCCCAAAAAGGACGAAACCGGTCTAATGGATGAATTGTCATTTCTACACTATACAATTCTTAGTTTATACTGACATATGTAAGTAATTAATGGGTCAGGTGTTTATATCAAGACCGTAACCTTGATTATAATAATTGTTATCACCACCCGCGCAACCAATGTTCGTTTAATTAAATAAATTTTATAGTTTATCTATGGACCTTTAGCAGTCCAGGTAAATCTTTATTAATATTACATAAAGTGCACAACAGGCAATCATTAAAAAAATACTCATTTTTCATATCCATTCGATCACAAAGATGGAAATAAGTCTATATTTAACACAAAATATAATAAAAGATTCTGCGAGGAAGTGTAGACGTGCTTATGAGTCTTATTCTTCATTTAAGCAAAAAAAAAGCTGATGATCGGAATTGTACCGTAACCAAGCAGTTTGCAGCCGCGCAGCACATTCTTTATGCAATGCCACGAATGAATTTTATGGAACTATTTTATTTTATACTAATGGTTCATTAACTTTCAATACAAAATTAAGAACAACGAGCACGAATGATTCTCTTGTGATTTCATAGGGAATAAACTTATTTTCGCTGGATGTATTCATCAATAAATCAAGATAATCGGTGTAAATTCTTGAAATGGTCTTAAGGTAAAACAGAGATAAAAATCTTTTTTTCAGCATGCACAAACTTTTACAGACCAGCAATATATCGCCAGCATAACGTTTTGCGTGTTTCTATTCATTCATTAGTTCAGATAACATTCGTTACAACACCTGATCCGTTAAGTACATACATTTGTCAGGATAAACTAAGGATTGCATAGCGTAGAAAAAGCATTTTATCCAAAATTGTGTGTAGTTAGAGCACCAGATTCCAAAGCAGATGTGACCAGATTCGAGCCTTGTCCGCGGAAAATTCTGGCCAGTACTTGACGAATTCCCAAAATGTGCGAAACCGGTTTACTGGATTAATTGTCCTTTTATGATGGATGCATTGCCTTTTCTACACTATAAAAATCTTATTTCATACTAAAAAAAATTAATGTACTCAATGAGACCGGTGTTTATATATAAACTGATTTATTTATAAACTGATCACGGATGATTTGTTTACATGCCTGTTGCAAAACAGAACTACGACCTATTAAATGACGCAAAATTTTACGACCTTTATGTTGATTTCATATTTTTTGTCTGTAAATTTGTGCACACAATAAGAATTTGCTGAATATATTCAGGATAAAATCTCCCAACGATAAGTTGTTCTTTATTCAATTAAATGCGTAGTTGTGAACACCAAAAACCACGAGATATCTAAATGCACATATTCAACCGGTACACCTGTTAAAATATGGACACAGGACTGGCCGAGTAGAAGAATTTCATATTTTGAGTATTTGATTTAAACCAAGTATGAAAATGATTTCTTGTTACGAACAACTTAATGAGTACTAACTTTTAACTGGATTAAAATTGCGTGATTTTCCAATTGAACAATCAATATGTGCGGGAATTTTAATAAAAATTAATTAAGTCAAGTTTGCGAGATGGATATAAATACCAATCCCATTATGTGCGCTTTTAGCAGGCCAAACGGAGCAGAGTTCAAAGTTAAAAAAGTCAATTCGACCAATGTACAGGAGTCGAACCTGCAATTTCATCAAATAACAACCAAATGAAAATTTTAGTGTATATGGACATGTTTTGAAGCCCAAGAAAACAACGTAAGATTACTGACTACGACGAAAGGAATTTTTGATATTATATTAAGGTTCGCGGCCTGATCAAGCGTGGTTTTATTTTTATAAATTCGAGTTATGCTCATCAAATGAAGTTTAAATTGATGCCTTCTTTTCTTCAAACTAACAATTCGCGTATTTCAGCCTGATGAATTATGCGTTGAATGCGTGTTGAATAATTTTATATTTTTCAGGTGCCAATAAAGACAAGCGAAATAAGTTTTTCCAAATAAAAATTGGTATTAGGCAATAAACTGTTCATAAAACAACGGAAAAGATTGTTGGGAAAATGTCTGAATTCTTGTGCATAATTGACAGCTAAACTATTAATAAAAAAGTACCGGGAAATTGTCAGTTTGGTGGATGGATAAGATCACTCAGGGCGCCAGTTTGCAATATCTGACATTTTACAATCTAATGATTAAAAATAACATAATTTGTTTAGGTACATTCGAATAATTGCGCAAAATACCTGCAAAGACCTCTCTCTTTAGCCCACATGTCAAGATCTGCGCATTGTTTGGAATGAATCTAATACGTTCTCTTGATTAAGTTGTAAACCGGAAAATTAAATTGTATTGTATTTTATGCAGCTTAGATTACTGCTCCAACGTTCGATATAATATAATAATTATTTTCTCCGATTTTACAGAAGTTAGTTTTTGCCTCATTTTAAATTTTTATTTGTAAAAATGTATAGCGAAATAGCAAGAGAAATTGTGGAACAAATTTAGCATGCGAGGTTACTTTTAAATAAATAGGCCATTTTACTCTTGGTAAATTATCATTTATTTAAATCAAGTTTCTAGAATTACGAGAATTAAAACATGAAGCAAATCAGTGCTAAACTACAGAGAGTCGCGCTTACCACCTTGAATAGAACCATCATGGTGATCATAAATACACGACGGGTTATGGCCTAAATAGAATCAAACAACGATGGATGCTAAAATTATAGTAAATATGAGATGAGGATCCAAGAAATGCCGCAATCAATCATTGCTTACTTGAATAAGATTTAAGTTCACATTTATATATATATATATATATAATATATATATATATATATATATATATATAGTTTTAAAATACTAAAGTTAATTTGCTTAAAGTGAAAATTCTCTAAAGCAAAATAATATCTGTATCGCAACTAATTTTCATGTCTCTGAAACAACAGAAACGGTGTTTCAGTCAAATTTGTGATTTCAATTAATCCACCTGACCCCATTAATGTAGATCCGCATCACCTTTTCCCCGTCATTTGCTTTCAAATTTCCTCTAACATCGTAAAATGTGAAATCATAATTTGCACTGTGAATTGCGCAATAATGCAGAGGGCAAACATCACTCCAGAGAAAGTTCTTGTTTAACAAGTTTTTCCGTAGAAATTTAACTTTTCAACACATTAATGTGAGATGGTCAGGAGCAAAATTTTACTTATGTGAGTCATGGTTTATCTTTGCAAGCTGTTGTTTATTGCCCAACAATCCAACTTATTTTGAACTCAACATGAACGACTTTTCTATTCTTGATAATTTTTTGTGGTTAACTGTCCTGTAAGTCTCGTCATTATCGTAGATTTATATTGATTGCCGACTTAAATATTTGATTTCAGCGATGTATGTGCTGTAAATTTTGTATATGAGTTCAACCTGAATTTTAAAAACACACTTCCACAACAGTTACCAAGTAGTATTAATCTTTAACTTACAAACAAGAATATCATTATTTATATCAATTTCCATCCGTTCGTTCCGCTCACCTTGTCATTGTAGAATATCAGTTGATGTACGAACATGAGGATTTAGAAAATTAAGCATAAAAATCTGTTATCTTTATATAACTATTCGAATGTGTGATGAGAAAAATGAAGTTAATGAGCTATATGAACCGTTTCTTTATCATTTTTTTCGAAATACCTACAAATGAAGGCGAATATTCCTGTGATAAAGAAATCATCAAGTGAACATTGGATGGTAATAACAATTATTGAAATCAAGCTTGCGATCTTGACATATAAACCTGCCCCATTATGTAATTTTATTTCTCAGTGCAAACTAGGCATTGTGTTACGTAAAATTGAAATTCAACCATTAGACCGGTTTCATCTTTTTTTTGGAAATTCTTCACTCCATTTCTGGATTTTGTCACAGACAGGGCTCAAACTTGGGCACGTCTGCTTCGGATTCTAGTGCTGAATCCACTGACCCACCTGCTGTAGTCTAAAATCAATTTTCGGTTATGTACTAAAGTTCATTATTAACTTTTACCTTTAGATGGAGCCAATTTGGCATACTTTTACATTTAAAGTTCTAGCCAACATTTTCCAATCTTTCATTATACAACGGACACCACTCTATCTGGAACTCGATATTGAATTGAACATTGAGAAGAGCATATGAACAATGTTTGCGTGGTCGGTGATAAAACATTCTTCAATCAAGATTATTTTTTATTATATACATATATTTGTTGGTGTAAACCAGTATCGCATAGCGTATAATAGGCAATTAATCCAGTAGACCGGTTTCGACTTTATTGGGAACTCATCACTTACTGTCCAGAATTTGCCGCGGACAGGCTCAAAACAATTTCAATATTAAAATCAACAAATCGGGTACAAATTTCAAATGCAAAATTGTGTGTAACAATATAACGTCCAATCATTTGATTTTATTCGCTCAAGTCCAAGACAAATGACTGAACATGCTTTTTGGGTTTGCATAAATCAAGCTTCAATATGTCTATCCACCACAATTTAAAAAATACTAACTCATTTCTGTTAAAGTATTTGATAATTATCCTGATGACGATATCCCGAAAAGATGTGCGCGAAATTTAATTACTAAAACAATCGATAACTTTAATGGATATTAGACATAAAATGAAGATTTGCTTCATAATAATCTCTATCTTGCAATTATAGAAAGAACAATTAGTATAATTTTTTTTAGATTCCTTGCGTAGGTGGTGTTAACAATTACTATAGTTAAGGTTTTGATCTAGATATAAACAACTGACCAATTATGTAAATACAATTATCAGAATAAACTAAGTATTGTATAGTGTTGATAAGTCAACTTCTCCAGCAGATCGATTTCGTCCTTATTGGGATCTCATCATGTACTGTCCAGAATTTACCGTGGACAGGACTGGAATCTGGGCACGTCTGCTTCGTAATCTGGTGCTTCAACCACTAAGCAACTCGATTACTAAACGTTTGAATATCAGCCGCCAATCCGTGCCGACTTTTTTTTTAATTTGCTCAAAACTGCTACACTGTAAATACTAAACCGTCCAGGTTGGCATATTTTAAATGTCTATTTAAACAACTTCAATATAATCATAAATGAGAAGTACGTTCACAAAATTGAGACTATCTGTTAACCTGTTCTGTCATTAAATTAATGACAATATGAGCTTTTATGTTACAGTCAATTATTTTTTTATGATGGCAGTCTGTTCTACATAAAAATTAAGATGTCATTGAAGTGAGGCATATATGCCTATACAAATAATTGATGCTTTTTTAATGACATATTTGGCAGATGATGTTAGAAAACAGCAATTATTTCTGAAAACTCAGGGCTCTCATTAGCTACAACATCATTTTTTTATAAATCCGTACAATCAAATGAATATGTACATCTTTTTGCATAAAAACGGGTTTTCGGAGTTTTGCTTGGAACTGTAGATGAGCTATCTGCAATTATAATTAAGATAATAATATCAATTGGAATATATGTAAAAATAATGTGACATTCGAAGACTCCATTATCCTATTTTGGAAATGAAAATCTTAAATACGGTAAGTCTTCTTGAAAATTTTAAAAACAGAATAATTTTCCTGGAATTTACACAACGCTTCACGTACTTGAAATATGCCATTTACCAATGCATGGAACGTAGAATTGAGAGTGAATACATACCTTATTATTGCATGTCAATCCGCTTTATTTAATTTGAAAAAATGTAAAATTTTGAATACGCCAACATTGAAAACTACATTGTTGAATTTATAGTTAAGCATTTTCTATACTGTACACCGAATATACTAGAAAATGTAAACATTTAGCATTTTCATGATAATTATTTTAAACTTATTACATCAGTTACTCTCTAACTTTGAGTAAAATTATTGTAATTTACGAATGGTTCCTTTTGAGTACGCTATTTCATTAAATTCATATTGCTTTTCCTATACGGATCAATAATTAAAGATTCGTTAGAGTCCATAATTATGTCTGCATACTTTTATAACGTAATTCACCAGTTTTTCAAATAATTATACTTGCTTAGGTTGTCAGTCAACTGCTCTAAGTAGATCAATCAAACGATTAAAAACTGTATTAAAAAATCATTTCAAAATAAGCATGTGTCAAGTCGAATGTTAATTACGAATCCGCAGTTTTGCGAAATGTTAATCGCCCATCAAACGAATGCTCATCACATATTTTCTTTTACATTATTTTCTTAATACAATAGTATAAGTCAACACTCTTTTTAGGAATGACACTAGTTTAGAAAAAAATCAGCCCAATCTAGGCATTAGTAAAATTATTGTTCTTCTATTTAATACTTGTGTAGTCTTTGTTTTTTGTCAATTTTTTTTGCTTGTAATAAATTTAGTGAGATGTTAATTTTCTGTTGAATCAAGAGAAATTGGATTTGTAGTTCCTAAAATGGTCCATTATGTTTTACCTTAACATTTATTTCAAGTCAATGCAGATAATTATAAAGGCAAAGGCACATGCAGTGTGAAAACGTATTATGTATACATGCAACGCTAAACTTATAACGACAGCACACTTAGAATCAAAACCCGGGCATTCTACTTTAGCTATATACCCAGGCCAAAGGTGACACAGAGCATTTTTATTTATTTCAGATCATAAATGGCTAGTGAGATCATTAAATTTTGTTAAATGCCAAAATCCATCCAAAAGAACACACGAATGACAAAAAAATCAAGATTGCGATCTTGATGTAAGCACCGATTCCATTATATACATATATTTTTAGGTAAAAAATACGCATCGTATAGTGAAGTAAAGGCATTTCATCCAGTAAACTGGTTTCTTCCCTACTGCAAATCATTTACGTTCTGTTCAGTATTTGCAGCGACCAGAGTTCGAACACAGGCACGTCTGATTTGGACTCAGTTGCTCTATCTACTGAGCCACCTTGTCGTATACTGCAAAATTGTTTTTTGGCTAGCCTATGCTTGATTTGTAGACAATATGGCATCTATGTAGACTAATAACATCTAATTTGCAACCTTGATTTAATTAATTGCTATCAACGCACGCACAACCTATGTTTATTTAATTCTTTTGAAATGCGAGCTTTAATAAAATATATTGCACCCTTCCTGTGTGCAAAAAGAAAATGCCATTTTATCAGATATAAGAAACATTTCTTTCGCATTGTCTTCTCAAATATCTACTAATGAACATATCTTTATTTATTTAATTATATAAATGTTCAATTCAATACAATATCTCTGTTCTATAATCCCAGATTGGAGGTGGTTTCTTTAAACATCATGACTAAATGCACGATATATAGGCTCCCCCTACATGTAAAGTTAAATACTGTTTGTTGCGGCGAACTAATATATATATAAGCCTGCGAAGGATACCAACAGTATGGATATTGTGTCAGTACCCGATATCAACATTAAGGTATCTAAAAGGTACAGCGTACAAACAATATTGATTTTAATGTATGCTAGATTTCATCAAACTTCAGAATAACAACTATTTATCAACACCAGGTACTCCAGCAAATCCATATACACTGGCCTTGGTTGATATTAGTTATCACATTTCTCGAATTTCATGACATCATTCAATTAAATATATAAAGGTTAGATACTATTAGTGGAGTAGAAGTAATATATATGCAATTGTGTATTAGGTGTCGTGCATCTAGTAAAAAATTAGTTCAAATATTACCAGAATGATGAATTGGCAAAAAAATGAAGTAGAAGTAGTGGTTGCACAAACGGCGTCACAAACCTTTTTACTAGCGTCAGAAATTTAAGAGCAACATGAACATTGAACACTGTAATCTGCACACCCTGCGTTGTTACTAAGTGGACAGAATGAAATTGAAGAAAAGGAGAAACGAAAAACGACATTCGAAGAAAAATCACTCGTACACGTAACAGCGTACTAAGCGAGCAGTTGCTCAAAACTTACTCCATCAATACAATGATGAACAAATATCAGGCGTCACTCTGCTGTACAGCGAGAATGATCCATACACGCTTATACGCGAAAAATCAACCAAACTGCGAAATAGAATTAAAACGTAAAGTGAGACTAGTTGCCAACTACAAACCCAAATGTAACATCCGGATATGATTAAATGAAAGAATATAAAGTGAAAATATATATGCATATATGCATATATATGCATATATATATATATATATATATATATATATATATATATATATACATATATAAAACAAGGGCATCAAACAGTGTATTGATATATTGAAAATGGTATTATTCTTTCAAATATAAGAATATATATATAAATAATATCATTTTTATGTGCAAAGAGAAAAAAAAAGAATTTTTATCACATACAAGAAATGTTTCTTTCTCATATTCTTCTCAAGTAAAACAACATGTCTTTATATATAAATTGAAAGGAAAAACAAGATATCAAAATGTACACATCTAGAGAATACGAAATTATGGAACAACCAATCACCATTTCATGCTCAATGCCCAAACATTCCTCTTCTGCTTGCCTCAATCGTGCTGTAGTCCATTTATCCATAAAGTTTCGTACGTGGCTAACTCGATTTTGTTATTTCATTTCTTAAATATCTTAAATGCCAGTTCTGTAGAACATACGTTTGAGGTTTCGAAGATGTGTTGCGCAATGATTTAACACACAGGCGTTTAAGTTGCACAAATTGAAACATGTTGCACGGCAAGGAATGGACTAATTACCTTTTTTCTTGTTGATCGTTACTAGGTGTTTTCATCTTCTGTCCACTAGATTAGTCCACATATTTCGATTTCCGCTTTCGGAAAAAACAATTTGACAAACAATATGTATTACGGTTACTGGTGGGTTTCCTTAAGAAACAAGTTAAAGTTTCCTGTATATACCGACTTTGTGTTATCTTTCTTTGCCTAGGCAAACATGGTTACTCCCAGGTATGCCATTCACAATAAAAAAGTAGTGTTTTATTTTTCACGAAATAGGTTGACGTAATAATCCGCAAATCCCTGGCATTACAATATTTATTTGACTCTTTATTGTTTTATTTATTAAAATGACGCAATTTTTAGTAGCATAATTAAACATACCATAAACCATTAATAAAACATTGCAATTTCAATTAGCGTTTAATACGTAGTTAATAGGTGAAATCATTGCGTTAGATGAGTGTTGCCTAAAATCGATAAAATTAAAGCGTTTTAATATGGACGAGATATGCCTTGGAGGTAATAAATAATGAAATAGATTGTCTGGAAAATTGAATGCCAAGGTCAGATTATGGCATTCTTGGTAAATTATTTAACAAATCAGTACCACTTGAGTGACAGTACCATGTTAGCTTAACGCTCACATCTCCTCTGCCAAAGGACTGCAAAGAAAATATTCTTTGTAGATAATTAGTATTTCATTGAAAACGAAGTTCATTCAAAGAGAACATGGTAGCAAGGGAAAAAATGACAAACCATTTTCAGAATTCATTTCTGACTAACGGTGTATTAAGCAATTTTAAATTTGTAACTAAAATAAGTTATTGGCAAATTCAAATAGAAGAATTTTACCTTGTTGCAAACCGTAGTGAGGATAAGTTAAATTTCATGACATTAATCATCAAGCAAGGTAGCATAAAAATGGACACTGTTATTGACACGCAAACATGCGTACATTTACACTTATTTGGCTGATCTCAGTGGTTGAATGAAACTGACTTTTGAAATGTTACTGAACCGGAAATATATCACCGTATAACTAAGTTTTACCAGGCCATTGACAAAATGGATTATTTTACACAATATGAGCGTAGCATTGTTGGCAGCTGGGGATACGTTTTACATCAGACTGGCAAATAAATCAATGCCAGTTAAATAAAGATATTGAGGTTAGTTATACATTTTAAAAAGTTTTAAAATATCATACTTTTCTTGCCCAATACAACACAAAGTTAAACAGGCCGTTCTTAAAGATTTCGTGTAAAATAGCCTATGAACCTTCCGGTGTTCTCGAAGCTGACGTGCATTTCACTGGCAAATCAGCCCTCCAGGGTATAAATATGGCCTAGTCCATGAACTTTGTTTGCTATTGAGAGACATGTTTAGCATAAACCAGCAGATTAAAAGCAATCATACTAACAGGAAGATTAAATAGTGTTTAGCATAGCGTGTCCTCTTCATCAGGTAAAACCAATTCGTAAATTTTTGTACACTCTAATGTGGCTGCAAAAATCGATGCGTTCAGGATGTGAATGTGGGTGAAGAGTCACGAAACTCCTTTCCTCGGTCACTTTGGTTGCACATTCCATAAAGTGCACCGTTCACACCAATTTGTGATTTTCCAGGAGTCACTTCGTTGAATAGATCATTCTCGACATCACTTTGGATCTATAAATAAAATTATAGCCTAAATAAATGTTAGTGTAGAACAGACATCGGGCTACATCGTGATTTCTTATTGATATATAGTAAAATTGCATAATAACTTATGTATATGTTGTCAATATAAAGTGAAATTTGCATCAACTAGTAAACCATATTTGTCTTCTTGACCGGCTTGCTCGTTAGTGTATAAACAGCTATATATATATATATATATATATATATATATATATATATATATATATATATATATATATGTTATTAGTTTAAAGTATATTGCTTGAGGAAGCAAAGGCAATTTTTTCAATTGATCGGCGTAGTTCAACTGAAAGAACTCTTCAAGTATTGTCCAGAATTTGGCGCGGATGAGATACAAACCTGTGCGAGTTTGCTGCCTAGTCTGTGATCGTATTGCACTCAGTTTGAATCCAGATACAAAATTTAATTTTTCTCCTTAGATTTCAGTCAGCCAGAACCTATATGTAATTTCTTAATACCTTAAGTTCTAACAATTGTGCCACCCTGTGGCAGAGGGGCTCTTTCAGAGGCAAATTCTGGACAGTACATACATCGTTTCCAATAAGCACAAAACCGGTTTAGTGACGAATTGCCTTTTCAACATTATGCAATTCAAAATTTTATACTGACAAATATATGTACATAATAGGTCTGGTGTCTATACCATGATTGCTAACTTGATTTTAATAGCCATATAGATAATGTCAGTTTCAACTCAATATTGCATCAGATAGAGAAGGAAGTTTGTCCACTTGTCCGGTTGCATCCTTATTGGAAACTTTTCATGTAATGTCCAGAATTTTTCACATACGCGACTCGAACATGGGCGCATTCGCTCTGAAGACTGCGATTATATAAACGGAAATTAATCATTCCGAAGTACAAGCTCCGTGTCAAATTTCTCATTTGGGAAGTTGGAAAATCGCTGTGAAATTAGATGAACTCTCTAATCAATATCTCCCTTTTATAAATTGTACGTTTTAGATTACATATTTCTGACTCTCAACTAAAACTTTAATAGAAAACGGTGCGTTTGACTAAGAATTTTGCGCTTTTTATTAAACTGAATGAGAGAGTCCAAGTTTATAAAAAATTTAGGCATAAAATCTGTTGAAAATTGTCATAGCCATAATTAAAATGCGTAAGGCAGATTTTTTAAAATAATATGTTTTACTTTAAATGTTTCCAAACAGAACATACAGACACTAACTAGTAGACTCTCTATCGAAAAACCGATCACTGAAAATCAGTTTAACCTTTTAATGCACATATTGAGAAGGAATTTAAGATGCCGCTCAGGTATGGAAAGATATTGGTATTTATATTAAATTAACCCTACATGGAAATTTATGATTTCGTCAAGAGGATGCTTGTTAAATTATTTTACCTATCGAACAAAAATATGTTGCTATTCTGGACATTCTACGATTTTACCTTTATTAAAGAATTAAAAAATTTGGCGTGCACAATTATTGGAATTTTAAATTTGTAATGGTTGTAGGATTACTTTTATTTACCCAGAAGGTTTGTGTTGTATATTGTTGGTCAATTTTATCATTCTTTTTTAATCTTTCTAGCAACAATGTGTACATGTGGCACTCCTAAAATTCTGACCGTGTGTGTAATTGCTTATGTGAGATGACGTAAGCGTTTCATGAGTTTTAATTTCTGTCATTCATCAATTTACTTAGTCGTGAAATTCCTAATACAACATCGAAATAAAGACTCTGCGGTGCGGCTTTTATTCCAATTTTAATTAAAAGTTTATTCTCAATTGAAAAAAATCTGAAATTTTCTGGTAGGCTGATACTCATATAGATGAAAATTAATGCCTGTAAGTTGTAAGGTGCGTTTGCTATATAATAAAGCCTTACGTAGATCCTACTAATCTCTGTCGATATCATTCATAACCTGGAAATTAAAAGCATTCTTGAAAGCTCATAGCTCTCGTAAGTAAAGCATATCGAAAAGAATTTCTGACGCATAGATCTGGTGGTTTGCATTCTCAAGTAGCAAATTCAACACTTTTAAAGCATGCTTTCTCATTTGTTTTATCATTTTCTTAGCTGCCCATGCAGATGCTGAGTGGCATATTTTGTCGAATCTCCGTGGAAATTAAATCATTTCGGATGAAACACAAATAAAACATGTTGCTTTACTAGGCCTTGAACTGTCTGCATTTAAGTGAATTGTAGTGATGGATATCTCAGCGGAACAAAAGAGTTCCGCGATACTAAATTAAAAGTTTAAATATTAGTCCAGAAATACTTAGGCAACTGTAATTTGAATTAAAATATGAATAATTCATTTATGCAATAATTTTTTTTATAAAGCAGTTATACACAACACATTGTCGAATGAAATTTTCATTTCGACAGAACTTCTTATTTGGTTATGTCTGTCGGACAGGCCGACTGTTCGACACAGCTGGCAGGATGAGAAGGCATCAGCAATAACCGAAATCAAATAAAGAGGATTTACAGGCGATTTAAAAGCAAACTTTGAAACAGAGACGCACAACGGAGGCTGTTGTGATTGCAAAAATGCAACAAAAATTGACTGTAGTCCGAAACATAAAAATTTAAGAAAAGTATGAAAACAGAGTTTCCCATGGTGTTTCTTTGCATTGGTAGGTTGTTATTTTGTCCCATAGTGTTTCATTGTACAAGCAACATACGTCGATGTGAAGCATAAGTGAGTTTAGCTATGAGTAAATATATATTATAGACGAAAGTATTTTCTGCAATGCGAGAGTCCTGCTATGTGGTCACAAATCTTAATGTTTGAAGATGTTATTCTTTTCGACCAGCTGAGTCTTGGTTGTATTCATTTGATATTTCTTGGAAGATTTAATTTATATTGTATACACACACACACATATATATATATATATATATATATATATATATACAAAGTTTATTAAAATTTTAAAATTATTTATTGATTTTAAAAATTGTTTACGTGCTTAAATTTAATAGGTAAATGTAAAATTAATACGTCAATCTTTGAATAATAGTAAGTTACCTTGTGCGCTTAAAGGAGATAAACCAACGTTAAATATATTCATATGAAATGTTCGTTTAACATTGCCAAGTAGAAAATTTGGCAACAACACAATTGAAAATTATCTAAAATATTTCCATAAATAAAAGTATATTAAATTATGTTTTGAGTTATTTTTTGGAGAAATCTTTGTCCAGCAAAATTCAGATTATTTATCCGCTCTAGCATAAGGAATAATTGCGCATGTTCCAATAAAGTTAAATAATATTTAAGTAATATGTTGAGCACAAGGAAAATTCGTCAAAATAAAATCATTTTTCCAAATAGAAATGAGCTATATATAAATATATATATATATATATATATATATATATATATATATATATTCTTTACTATGTCCAATGCCTTCGAATATTAAACAGTATATTTCTAATTAGGAAGACAAAAACACATAAATAACAAAGTGCATAAATGCCATTTATTTCGTGAATACTAAACATCGCTCTACAATCATTCATTTATATGCATTCTGGGTTTTCATTTGAGTATGCTAGTAGTAACAAATCTGAAGTAAAATGGATTCAGATATGTTACCACTACCATTATCAAATGAAAACTCAGAATGTATATAAATGCATGATTGTAGAGCGATGTTTAGTATTCGCGAAATAAATGGCCGTTATGCATTTTGTTATTAATGTTTTTTTCCTTCCTAATTAAAAATATACTGTGTAATGTTCGAAGGCAATGAACATAATAAAGAATATATGTATATATATATATATATATATATATATATATATATATATATATATATATATCTATACGTGTGTGTGTGTGTGTGAATGCCGTCACCTTAACGACGAATTTTAATGCCAGAGTGTGGGGCTTTTTTAGAGAAACTGGTGTCCAGAAGTAGATTTAATTCTCCATATTGTTGCGATTTAACATAACTTGAAATTCATTGTGTTGATGCATGTACAAACTTGGCAACCGTACTGTTGAAAGACTTTGCATGCGCGGTATACATTATATATAGTTTGTTGTGAAGTTTCTTTGTCAAGAACTTTACATGAAGTTAGCTCGTCTACTGCAGGTTTACCCAGTAGTAAATAAGCTTTGACTACCCGTTTATTCCACATTCATCCCCAATATATATAGTGGATATAGTGTGTAATACCGGAACTACTGATGAGTCTCCAATCAGCTCGAAACAAATGTGCAAATGAGTTTATACCTCCCGTTCATGCTGACTTTGTTTTGTCCGACTTGTCCGATTTGAATTAATTTGCCACTAGGTTCGGAAAACTTTATGCACAAATAATATGTATTAAATCTCAGCAGCATTTTTTTTATATCTTTATATTTTTCATACCTCAATGTTAACAAAATAGCAGAATACTTAAAATTACACGACGAAAATAAAGTACATAATTTAAAATTTATATGTGTTAGTCTAAATAATTTCGTAATAAATTATTGATTAATTTGCTTTATTAAGCATTCCGTTTATTTATGCATTTCAGTTGCAACGTTCTGTGTAAAGTTCCTATACAATTGCTTATATGTTGCAGAGCTTTTATATCACAAACGACATGAATGCTTCGCAGTTGATATAATTTTAAAAAAATTAAAATCACCCGTTAAAATTATTAGTAGAAAATTCTTATCAGATGCCTTCACGATTACGCTTCATTTGCAAGAGAGTGTTTGGTTGAAATTATAATCAGAATGTAAAAAATTAAGCAAATCAATTAAGTAGTTAATGATATATGCTCTTTAAAGTGGTGCTTAAAAAAGTTGGATGGAAGTTTTTTAATCATTTATCTACATTATGTTCACAACCAGAACATAATAATGTTACTCTAAATATCAAGTAAAGTGAACCATAAATTAAACAAGATCGTAAAATTCAAGGAAGCAAATCGTTTATTGGTTGCCTAATTTCGATTTTGATAATAAATTTTAAAGTGCAAAATTAAAAAAAAATTACTTCATGACTGATTTGTCTAATTAGAAACTGCAAACATCAAAAAATTATACAATAAAATAATTGATCTCGCACAGAAATTCATTCTTGATTTACTTTCTTAAATCAGTCGTGACATGTATGTTTGACAGTCTTCTGTTAAAATATACCCGGTTGCAATTCATCCAATTCGTCTGCCTCATATCACCAAAACTCTCGAAATTTTACACAACGCATCAAATTAAAAAAAAATAGCTGACCAAATACATCGCAAATGTTACAAATCTGTTTTGTAACCGCAAATTGGTTGCAAATATCTATTAGTGTCAATTGTTTTATTTGAGAATGTTTTCATTGAATGTTCAGTAATTATATTCAGCTTGATAAAATTTTGATAAAAAATTGATAATTGCTACTATTTATTGCAATGATATATTTACGTATTTGGGATTTCCAAAAATAGTGCATCTTTTTTTCGTGCATTTTCTGCTATCAGCTCAGTTTTATTAGAAAGATATAAAGAAATATGTAGACGTTTAAAATCATCCATTAAAATTATGGCAGGTAAGTGACCTTCAAAATGTGTCTCTTAGCTTATAAAATGATGCTAGACTTTAAAATAATTAATGCCCACGAAATATTTAAACTCAGCAAGAGTGAACAGTATTTCAAAAATAAATGTTGTTTCGTTGGTATTACAGTTAATTCTATCTAGAAATATGTAAAAATTAAAAAAAAATTTATAATTAACTTTTTAGACATATACCCTGACAAAATATTCATCTATAGGCTATTATATAGATTCTTGGTTAGAATTCATTTTTGAAATACATTTAAAAAACTTGGTGAATTCATGAATGCTTTATTAAGCGTTAGAAAATTCATTTTCATAAACTTTTGCATAAAAATTGTTATTGCTTAACTGCAAATGAAAATTACTAATAAATGAAAATTATAAATTGAATTGTGTCTCATAATTTTATCGTACTGCGAGTGGCCCTTAACTGGGCAAGAGAACGTTCGCCAGTACATACCGTGAAAGTTCACCAATGTTTGCAGTGTAAGGACATCTGAAAGTCCTTCTAGTTGTCCTCCTGTTAGTTGGAAATTTATTCCTTCAGTAGATGCACCTGTACATGTAGAATTGTCTAAGCAGGATATGTTGGTTATTCTTTGAAAGCCTACACAAGTCTTGTTGAAGATCTGTGGCAACACCAAGGTGGCTGGCAAAGGTTGAAATCCTATTGATAGTTGATCGATTACGTTGGACTGGATGCCCAGCAACAAGAAGGTTGACGTGACTGAAGTTTATGCGACAAGATGACATGGCGCCAGTCCAGTAGTCGGCGTAGATAGACAGTCAAGAAGAGATGGCAACAGCAACCACTCGTAGCGAGCATAGCAGAAAATGTGTTGCCAGGTAATTGCATCGGGCTTATAAAGATACGAAGTAGAACGCAATTGGTCATCAGTAGTTTTACGCGATTAAATTGGTCGAGCGTATCAAAATTTGAATTTGATTTTAAAAATACCTCGATGAATTTATCTGAACCGGTGCATCAGTTTCCCTTCCGAAAACATAAAAGGTAAAAAAAAGAAAAATCCTCTTGACGAGGCTTGATTAGAAATATAGTGTATAGTCCTATCCCAGTTAGTAAACTGATTATGATTCTGTCTATAATTAACCAAGAATGTATAGTAAAACTGGGCATATAGCGTACTTGTTAATTGCTTCAGCAATCATATGATGGCAAATAACCACTATTAATTGTCAAGAGTAATCTGTAGTCACTGGTCAAACCGCGTGAAGCAAAATAGAGCAGTGTTATAAGTTTTGATAGCAGCAGTGTGAACGTTGCAAATTGAATTGCAACTGAAGTTGCCAGGTTCAAGTGTAATCTTGGCAGGCTGGAACGCTGTCAAAGACAGTTCGATACGACCAAAGGAGCTAGTGTGTGTTTGAGGTTATCGACGTTATATGCGAAGTGAATGTGTACTGTGTAACTGATGGAGTTGTGATATGCATGATAATGGCCTATGTAATGATAAATAGTATGATTAATTTTTTTTAAATATATACATATAAAAATCAAGTGCTAAGAACAAACGTTTAGTGGCAACATTGCCGCAATGAACTGTTCAAAAATGCTACAAAACTGTTAATTAAGATCAGCTGGTTAGTCCACGTGAGAAAAATGAGTGTGAGAAAAGTAATAAATCATGTGGATCCATGGAGATCAAATTACGTGAAAGAGGACACAAGTGGGCCCAAAATGTTAACATTTGATACATTCAATTACAAAAAATTAATATAAATAAAAATAATATCAGCTACATGTAATGCAAAGCAATCTAATATTATGTTGAGATTGTAGGCATGTGCTGTCTTAAATGCATAAAGAAGGTTATAAGTCGCGATGATCAAGCGGTTAAATAAAATGTTCCAACTTGTCTACGCGAGGAGTTCTCGTCTGAAAGTGTCGTATCTATTAAACGTTAATTGATTGCGCAGGGGATGGTAACATTTCTTTGCATCGAATTTGCGAGCTTGGAGTAAACACCAATCCCATTGTATTTAACCAGTCGTCCAAAACATAACAAAACTACCGCCAGTCGCAACGCACTGACGCGTTTCGACCTTCCATGATTATCATCAGAGTACGACGGCAAACTGACTATCGATGATCAAACCGCATTTCATATATATATATATGGAAAGCAAAATTAGATATGCTTCTCTCCCCACCCGCGCAATCAATTATTGTTTAATTGTATTGTCTATATAGGTGTGTTTGTTGAGTGCTATAAAGATCTAATGTTCGTGACTGCATAGAAATCGTGCAGCCAAAATTTTCACTCACGTACAATGTATGCAAGACTACTAGAGGTGAGAGCCTCATATCTAATTTTGCTTTCCATATGTATATGCAATGCGGTTTGATCCTCGCTAGTCAGTTTGCCGTCGTACTCTGATGATGATCGAAACGCATCAGTGTGTTGCGACTGGCGGTAGTTTTGTTATGTTGTTTAACGACTGTTTAAATACAATGGGATTGGTGTTTACTTCAAGCTCGCAAACCAGATTAAATAAGTGTCGTATTTAGTTTCTACTGATCGCAGTGTACGCGAGTAAAAACTGACAGGCTTTCGAACAACGTAGAAATGGTCATTGGAAGTTTTGATGAGTTATCGCTTCGGCATTTGCTGACGGGTTAATGACAGGACGTAGTTATTCCTCGTCTTCAGACTACCTAGAATTGGTGAAGTTCTGCTAAGTCGTTTTTGATTCCGCAGGTGCCTAAATAACGGATAAATTTGTCTTGGTATGCCGAGAAGGAACGTGTGATAGTAATTACGAACTCTGAAAATTTTCTGTAATACATTTAAAGTCTTGATGGTGTTTGCCTTTAACGGCAAATGGTGTATAACTGAAGATATAAAACGATGACCTAGGAAATCCACTGATGTTGTTGCAAACTGCATTTTGTCTTAAATGGTCTTAATTAGGTGATTCGGACAGTCTAATAAGACAGTTCTTAGTTAATTGGACGGAAAACGATTTTGTCCTCAAGATGATATTCAGTAATCGGCGTCATCGCGGAGAATATCGTCCATGAACCTTTGATATGCCGGAGTGGCACACTTGAGATCAAAAGGCGTGTAATAGTTTTCAAAAAGGCCAGAAGGAATGATGACTGCAGTTTTTTCAATGTCTTCTGGTGCTATCGGGATGTGATGCTAGGCTTGTCTAAGGTCAATCACTGAAATGTAATTGCAACCGCTTCTCTATAAAAGCGCATAAGGATTTCGAACTTCTTACTCTCAAGAATACAGTTATTTTGTTAATTAGGCATTACATTTTGTGAGTACTTAATTTCTTTACAAAAATCTGCATACCATAATAGATGCATAAATATAGAAAAGGCAGTTGTTAACTTCGTAGTCATTGTACCAATATATAAAAATGACAAACTCCCCCCTCCCAGCCGCCAGTTCAAATGTGCAGTATACATGTACGGGAGAATACTTGACTAGTTGTATGAACGAGCACATGTTTGGTCTGCTAATTACGTTCCATTACATGTCTACTGCGCTGCGATTTAAACAAAGACTGCGCGTGTAATCTATGAATTCGTTAGAGGAATAAAAGTACGAACAATTTTCTAAATAAAATTATTGTATGTTTTTTTTCATTTGAAAATAAAACGAATGCAACCTTGATTTAAATTACTTTAAATAATCTGTACTGGCGCGCCAAAGCAGCTCCGGTAACATGAATTCTGTCAAGTTATTATATATATATATATATGTATATATGCATTTTATAGTTTAAAAATAAAATAGGCGGTCTTTAGTATTTTGACAAAAACTCAATTGTAATAAGATTTAAAAGAAACATGTTGCGCGACAGGAAATAAACAATTTACCTGATTTTCGGATTGCGTACCGAAATATTTGAATTGTGTGATGTGTTTGGCATTGAAAAAGGTCTCCGTAATTGGAGACCGAAATATTTGCAAAAATCATGATGACAGTGGATTCAAATATTTCGGTACGCAATCCGAAAATCAGGTAAACTTAATTGTAATGTCTGAATTTAAAAAAGTAACCAAGAAAGAAAGAAACACGTCGACAAGAAGATGAAAATTTGGTTTTGTCTGGTTACGCCTATCGGTAGAGGGAAGGATTATTCTTTTTAAATTCTGATTACGAAATCCATAATGTATAATATATCCGTCCTTTTCTGAGTAAATCATACTATGGTTTCTGATAAGACCGTTTACGTGTGCCATTCATCGATTTTAAATCACAATTGACTGGTATATCATTGGTAAATATTTTAAAATCTTTGATTAAGAAATCTAGATATAGTAATATAATAATGTTTTCTATTACAGTACCATTCTTTATTATCGTTTTAAATCTCTGATTGCTTTGCATTAAATCTGGTTTTTTCCTGATTTTGATTAGAGTGCAAAAAATATTATTTTTCTAAAATCAAAAATATCTGTGTTAAGACTTGAATTAATGTTTTACTAAATTTACACTGCATATAATTGGAGGGTAATGAATCACAAAAAACGAATGATTAGCAAGAGTAATTTGTTGAATGTTGAGAAGCGCTCCATTTTCTTGTTGAATTAAAATTTTAAAAAAATATTTGATTGACAAGAAGAACAGTTTAAAAGTTTTCGTATAACCGATAATTTGCAAATTTCGTTCAATTTTGAATAATTTGTAAATAAATGTGGAACGGGAGTCAATTAGAATTAAATGCAAAACTTTTCTCCGTCTCCAAGTGGAACTCATTTACGGAAAACCTGTAGAAGAATTTTACGAATCGACTCTGCCTTTGGAATGATAAAAAGTATTTATCCGATTTTTGCATAACGCAAATATATGAAATGATCTAAGATGAGCTAATAAGCAACCAATCATAGCTAAGTATTAGGTATTGATGAATGTTTATATGAATTGAATTTTATTGTAACAAGGTCTTTTGTTCATTTTCCCTTTTAACACATAATTGGATGCTTTGACAGACTCTCGCTTCAAAGTTCATTGTTTGAATTTATCATATTTATCACTTCCTGTTACACAATGCATTTAAAATTCTTATTTTTACACATAAGTTTGCTCGTGTATACACTTTATTCAAAGAATATTATGTTGATACTTCTTTATAAAGGATGATGAGTTTATTGTCAGAAAATGCGTGTTAAATGATTTACCACTAGCATAATATTCTATTTAAAAAATATATATAGAAAATATTTTTAAATTGGTGTTTTGAGTTGATCGAAGGCTAGGATTCTGGCTATTAGACGTCAAATATTTATTTTATCTATTTCTTGCTAACCTGAAATGGAGAACTATAAATGTTGTTCGAAATTTTGGCATCCATTCAATAATTATACATTTTATTTTAAATAATCAAATCAACCAATTGTTGAATCTTTGTTTCATATGGCCATAGTACTCAAACAACCATTTAAATGATGCGTAATAAATCAACAGTCTTCAATTTTTCGAACTAATGCAAAGTATTTAAATTTTTGAGGCCGAAGAAAATTCCATTCATGTTTTCATTCATATAATTACAGTGAAAAAGTTAGATAAATAAAACTGTTCTTTCATACATTCTGGTCAACTAAAAGAATAAGCTAAATAATTATTTTAAAAGCTACCAAACGGATAATTGAAACATGGATAGAATGTGATATGAGCAAAATGTTTTTCATTTGTTTGTATCACTTCTAGTCAGGCCATATCCGCTTACTAAAATCAGTTTGCCATTTATTTTTCCACAACACGTCAACAATTAGAAACTCAATATTTTATGCGTTCTGTTAAAAAAAACAAAATAATAAGAAAATACTAACGAGTTTATAATAATGTACAGCGCAATTGGAGACGCGTAATAAACATTTCACTTCGCAAATAGCTTCAAAATTTCAATTTCCGTTTACTCTGGTTAAAAGCCATCTGATCCATTGGCTTATTCAAGTTGTTCCACAAATTTCTCACGTGATTAAATAAATAATTGTGGAAGACATCCTTAACGATACTGGTCACAGTACATGTCTATGTTAAAGCGACCTATATTTTGTTAGTTTTTATGCCGGTGAACAGCTACCTCTTAAGTGGAAATTATTAGAGAAAGGATCGTTTATCCGGGTCGACACTCGTAAGTAAATTTTGCTTTTTCCTTCTAAAAATTGAAGTATCAGATTGTTAGAAATATTAATGAGACTGTGAAAACAATTTTTGCTTTATTATAAATTTACTCTATCCAGCAAGGCAAAATTAAGTTGTGTTAGAAAACAATTTTTTAAATGAATTTATTAATAAGAAGAAGGATATAAAACGCCTTTGTCAATCTTATCTTTTGTTGCGTGGTATTTTTTTATTATCACCTGAAAACACCAAATAACTGATTTACATACCAAATTGGAAAAATAGTATAAAATCTGCTGAAATGTAACCTACTTATATAGAATGGTCCATTAGAGAAGAGAAAATTATCATACTTTTGAAATGCGAGCTTTAATAAAATTCATTGTACCCTTCCTGTGTGAAAAAACAAAAAGAAATTTTATCAGATATAAGAAAAATTTCTTTCGCATTGTCTTCTCAAATATCTACTAATGACATATCTTTATATATAAATTGGAAAGCAAAACAAGACAGAAATATTTTAACATGGAGAGAGTTTGAAAAATGGAAACCAATCAAATCAAGCTCAATGCTTGTACGTGCTTCTTCTGCTTACATAAATCCGGCTGCAACTTGTTTATCCATAAGGCTTCGTATGTGGCTAGCTCCCGTTTGTTTTTGCATTCAGTAATTACTTTGAATGCTACGTCTGGAGAACACACGTGCGATGTTTCGATGATGTGTTGCGCAATAGCAGAAGTGTATTCACCATCAAATTTAAAACGAGCGAGAATAAAAGTGCTTCAAAAAATTTTGTCGTTTATCGATTTTATACCAGTTTCAGCTTTTATGTGTCAACTAACTGTCCCAGAATTCGAAGGGCTGCATTTGATTTTTAAATATTCCAGACATTTTCCAGATTTACAGATGCATCTCGAAGATGGGGTATATTTGCAGACGCTTTTTTGTATTCTGTTTTGAGCTCGAATATCGCTTAGATTAAGTGGACTTGCCCACAATTTGAAAGAAAACTAATTCTAAATGTCAGCACTTTTCTCCTAATGAAAGATGCGCTGCCTAACATGAAATGTTACATTTTGACGCAATGGAGTCCACTTAAATGGCACGTTGAGATTAAATGTGTCTTATTCTGAACCTATTTTGTTTTAACAGACTTAAAAAATTAATCTCTACAACAGACCAAATCTAGGTGAACATGTCTGGATAAACGTGAAAAACACGTGTAATCAACGGCGTCTTGGACGAAACCTTGGCTGTAAAAAACTTTTTTAACGCTTCTATTTTAAAAATATAAGCTTTCCGCTAATTATGGTATCTGCAAAATTAATATTCCAATGCATCGTGCATTCTAGTAAAGTTCATTACAATTCAGGTTTTTGCCCATTATTGCATAATAGTTTACTATCGAATTCTTCGCCAATTTTATAAATATACTTACTGTCTAATCTAATATTTAATTTTAACTTTTATAAATACAAATCAAAGCCGCCGAAATACGGAATCCAAAATTTTACAGTCGATGAAAAAATTTCCATGACTAAGAAACAAAGTTATGTCTGATGTTCACAATTTTCCAAATGTATCATTATGCATAAATATAAAACATTAGACTTACCTGAACGTAAGACATTTGAGAGAATAAACTCACCACAAAAACGGATATGGACTAAATGATAAGTAAGCAAAAGAAGCAAGGACCTAAGTCCAGATAAACTATAAATGATGCAAAATATTCATGGCATAGTAATGTTAATTTGTACGCAGGAATAGTACCGGAAAGTGCAAATGGTTCTTAATAAGTATTTGTAGCAATATTCTATCTGAATATGTAATTTTAACTATTTTTAAAAAAAAACCAAAATCGCAGAACTACGGATTCCAAAATTGTACATTGGATGAAAAAATCGCCATATCTAAAAAATGTTACGTCTGTAGATCGGAATTTTCAAATGTATCAGCATGCATAAACAAAACACATTGGACTTATCTGAACTTAAGTCATTTGAGAGAAAAAACTCACCAAACAACGGATATGGACTAAATGATAAGTAAGCAAAAGAAGCAAGGACCTAATTCCAGATAAACTAAAAATGATGCAAAATATTCATCGCATATTAATGTTAATTTGTACGCAGGAATAATACCGGAAAGTGCAAATGGTTCTTAATAATCATTTGTAACAATATTCCATCTGAATATGTAATTTTAACTATTTTAAAAACAAATCAAAACCGCAGAACTACGGACTCCAAAATTGTACATTGGATGAAAAAAAATTGCCATGTCTAAACAAACGTTAAGTTTGAATTTCGCAAGTTTTCAAATGTGTCAGTAAGCATAAACAAAGCACATTGGACTTATCTGAACTTAGGTCATTTGTGAGAAAAATCTCACTAAAAAACGGATATGGACTAAATGATAATTAAGCAATAGAAGCAAAGACCTAATTCCAGATAAACTAAAAATGATGCAAAATATTCGTGGCATAGTAATGTTAATTTGTACACAGAAATAGTACTGGAAAGCGCAAATGCTTCTTAATAAGTATTTGTAGCAATATTCTATCTGAATATGTAATTTAGACTTTTTATAAAAACAAATAAAAGCCGCAGAAATACGGAATTCAAAATAGTACATTGGATAAAAAAAAATTCGATGTCTAAAAGAACGTTAAGTCCGACGTCCGCAATTTTTCAAATTTATCATCATGCATAAACAAGACACATTGGATTTATCTGAACTTAAGTCATTAGAGAGAAAAAACTCAGTAAAAAATGTGAATGGACTAAATGATAAGTAGGCAAAAGAAGCAAGGACCTAATTCCAGATAAACTATAAATGATGCAAAATAATTATGGCATAGTAATGTTAATTTGTACGCAGGAATAGTACCGGAAAGTGCAAATGGTTCTTAATAAGTATTTGTAGCAATATTCTATCTGAATATGTAATTTTAACTATTTTTAAAAAAAAACCAAAATCGCAGAACTACGGATTCCAAAATTGTACATTGGATGAAAAAATCGCCATATCTAAAAAATGTTACGTCTGTAGATCGGAATTTTCAAATGTATCAGCATGCATAAACAAAACACATTGGACTTATCTGAACTTAAGTCATTTGAGAGAAAAAACTCACCAAACAACGGATATGGACTAAATGATAAGTAAGCAAAAGAAGCAAGGACCTAATTCCAGATAAACTAAAAATGATGCAAAATATTCATCGCATATTAATGTTAATTTGTACGCAGGAATAATACCGGAAAGTGCAAATGGTTCTTAATAATCATTTGTAACAATATTCCATCTGAATATGTAATTTTAACTATTTTAAAAACAAATCGAAACCGCAGAACTACGGACTCCAAAATTGTACATTGGATGAAAAAATCGCCATATCTAAAAAATGTTACGTCTGTAGATCGGAATTTTCAAATGTATCAGCATGCATAAACAAAACACATTCGACTTATCTGAACTTAAGTAATTTGAGAGAAAAAACTCACCAAACAACGGATATGGACTAAATGATAAGTAAGCAAAAGAAGCAAGGACCTAATTCCAGATAAACTAAAAATGATGCAAAATATTCATCGCATATTAATGTTAATTTGTACGCAGGAATAATACCGGAAAGTGCAAATGGTTCTTAATAATCATTTGTAACAATATTCCATCTGAATATGTAATTTTAACTATTTTAAAAACAAATCAAAACCGCAGAACTACGGACTCCAAAATTGTACATTGGATGAAAAAATCGCCATATCTAAAAAATGTTACGTCTGTAGATCGGAATTTTCAAATGTATCAGCATGCATAAACAAAACACATTGGACTTATCTGAACTTAAGTAATTTGAGAGAAAAAACTCACCAAACAACGGATATGGACTAAATGATAAGTAAGCAAAAGAAGCAAGGACCTAATTCCAGATAAACTAAAAATGATGCAAAATATTCATCGCATATTAATGTTAATTTGTACGCAGGAATAATACCGGAAAGTGCAAATGGTTCTTAATAATCATTTGTAGCAATATTCCATCTGAATATGTAATTTTAACTATTTTAAAAACAAATCAAAACCGCAGAACTACGGACTCCAAAATTGTACATTGGATGAAAAAATCGCCATATCTAAAAAATGTTACGTCTGTAGATCGGAATTTTCAAATGTATCAGCATGCATAAACAAAACACATTGGACTTATCTGAACTTAAGTAATTTGAGAGAAAAACTCACCAAACAACGGATATGGACTAAATGATAAGTAAGCAAAAGAAGCAAGGACCTAATTCCAGATAAACTAAAAATGATGCAAAATATTCATCGCATATTAATGTTAATTTGTACGCAGGAATAGTACCGGAAAGTGCAAATGGTTCTTAATAATCATTTGTAGCAATATTCCATCTGAATATGTAATTTTAACTATTTTAAAAACAAATCAAAACCGCAGAACTACGGACTCCAAAATTGTACATTGGATGAAAAAATCGCCATATCTAAAAAATGTTACGTCTGTAGATCGGAATTTTCAAATGTATCAGCATGCATAAACAAAACACATTGGACTTATCTGAACTTAAGTAATTTGAGAGAAAAACTCACCAAACAACGGATATGGACTAAATGATAAGTAAGCAAAAGAAGCAAGGACCTAATTCCAGATAAACTAAAAATGATGCAAAATATTCATCGCATATTAATGTTAATTTGTACGCAGGAATAATACCGGAAAGTGCAAATGGTTCTTAATAATCATTTGTAGCAATATTCCATCTGAATATGTAATTTTAACTATTTTAAAAACAAATCAAAACCGCAGAACTACGGACTCCAAAATTGTACATTGGATGAAAAAATCGCCATATCTAAAAAATGTTACGTCTGTAGATCGGAATTTTCAAATGTATCAGCATGCATAAACAAAACACATTGGACTTATCTGAACTTAAGTCATTTGAGAGAAAAAACTCACCAAACAACGGATATGGACTAAATGATAAGTAAGCAAAAGAAGCAAGGACCTAATTCCAGATAAACTAAAAATGATGCAAAATATTCATCGCATATTAATGTTAATTTGTACGCAGGAATAATACCGGAAAGTGCAAATGGTTCTTAATAATCATTTGTAGCAATATTCCATCTGAATATGTAATTTTAACTATTTTAAAAACAAATCAAAACCGCAGAACTACGGACTCCAAAATTGTACATTGGATGAAAAAATCGCCATATCTAAAAAATGTTACGTCTGTAGATCGGAATTTTCAAATGTATCAGCATGCATAAACAAAACACATTCGACTTATCTGAACTTAAGTAATTTGAGAGAAAAAACTCACCAAACAACGGATATGGACTAAATGATAAGTAAGCAAAAGAAGCAAGGACCTAATTCCAGATAAACTAAAAATGATGCAAAATATTCATCGCATATTAATGTTAATTTGTACGCAGGAATAATACCGGAAAGTGCAAATGGTTCTTAATAATCATTTGTAGCAATATTCCATCTGAATATGTAATTTTAACTATTTTAAAAACAAATCAAAACCGCAGAACTACGGACTCCAAAATTGTACATTGGATGAAAAAATCGCCATATCTAAAAAATGTTACGTCTGTAGATCGGAATTTTCAAATGTATCAGCATGCATAAACAAAACACATTCGACTTATCTGAACTTAAGTAATTTGAGAGAAAAAACTCACCAAACAACGGATATGGACTAAATGATAAGTAAGCAAAAGAAGCAAGGACCTAATTCCAGATAAACTAAAAATGATGCAAAATATTCATCGCATATTAATGTTAATTTGTACGCAGGAATAATACCGGAAAGTGCAAATGGTTCTTAATAATCATTTGTAGCAATATTCCATCTGAATATGTAATTTTAACTATTTTAAAAACAAATCAAAACCGCAGAACTACGGACTCCAAAATTGTACATTGGATGAAAAAATCGCCATATCTAAAAAATGTTACGTCTGTAGATCGGAATTTTCAAATGTATCAGCATGCATAAACAAAACACATTGGACTTATCTGAACTTAAGTAATTTGAGAGAAAAAACTCACCAAACAACGGATATGGACTAAATGATAAGTAAGCAAAAGAAGCAAGGACCTAATTCCAGATAAACTAAAAATGATGCAAAATATTCATCGCATATTAATGTTAATTTGTACGCAGGAATAATACCGGAAAGTGCAAATGGTTCTTAATAATCATTTGTAGCAATATTCCATCTGAATATGTAATTTTAACTATTTTAAAAACAAATCAAAACCGCAGAACTACGGACTCCAAAATTGTACATTGGATGAAAAAATCGCCATATCTAAAAAATGTTACGTCTGTAGATCGGAATTTTCAAATGTATCAGCATGCATAAACAAAACACATTGGACTTATCTGAACTTAAGTAATTTGAGAGAAAAACTCACCAAACAACGGATATGGACTAAATGATAAGTAAGCAAAAGAAGCAAGGACCTAATTCCAGATAAACTAAAAATGATGCAAAATATTCATCGCATATTAATGTTAATTTGTACGCAGGAATAGTACCGGAAAGTGCAAATGGTTCTTAATAATCATTTGTAGCAATATTCCATCTGAATATGTAATTTTAACTATTTTAAAAACAAATCAAAACCGCAGAACTACGGACTCCAAAATTGTACATTGGATGAAAAAATCGCCATATCTAAAAAATGTTACGTCTGTAGATCGGAATTTTCAAATGTATCAGCATGCATAAACAAAACACATTGGACTTATCTGAACTTAAGTAATTTGAGAGAAAAACTCACCAAACAACGGATATGGACTAAATGATAAGTAAGCAAAAGAAGCAAGGACCTAATTCCAGATAAACTAAAAATGATGCAAAATATTCATCGCATATTAATGTTAATTTGTACGCAGGAATAATACCGGAAAGTGCAAATGGTTCTTAATAATCATTTGTAGCAATATTCCATCTGAATATGTAATTTTAACTATTTTAAAAACAAATCAAAACCGCAGAACTACGGACTCCAAAATTGTACATTGGATGAAAAAATCGCCATATCTAAAAAATGTTACGTCTGTAGATCGGAATTTTCAAATGTATCAGCATGCATAAACAAAACACATTCGACTTATCTGAACTTAAGTAATTTGAGAGAAAAAACTCACCAAACAACGGATATGGACTAAATGATAAGTAAGCAAAAGAAGCAAGGACCTAATTCCAGATAAACTAAAAATGATGCAAAATATTCATCGCATATTAATGTTAATTTGTACGCAGGAATAGTACCGGAAAGTGCAAATGGTTCTTAATAATCATTTGTAGCAATATTCCATCTGAATATGTAATTTTAACTATTTTAAAAACAAATCAAAACCGCAGAACTACGGACTCCAAAATTGTACATTGGATGAAAAAATCGCCATATCTAAAAAATGTTACGTCTGTAGATCGGAATTTTCAAATGTATCAGCATGCATAAACAAAACACATTCGACTTATCTGAACTTAAGTAATTTGAGAGAAAAACTCACCAAACAACGGATATGGACTAAATGATAAGTAAGCAAAAGAAGCAAGGACCTAATTCCAGATAAACTAAAAATGATGCAAAATATTCATCGCATATTAATGTTAATTTGTACGCAGGAATAATACCGGAAAGTGCAAATGGTTCTTAATAATCATTTGTAGCAATATTCCATCTGAATATGTAATTTTAACTATTTTAAAAACAAATCAAAACCGCAGAACTACGGACTCCAAAATTGTACATTGGATGAAAAAATCGCCATATCTAAAAAATGTTACGTCTGTAGATCGGAATTTTCAAATGTATCAGCATGCATAAACAAAACACATTGGACTTATCTGAACTTAAGTAATTTGAGAGAAAAAACTCACCAAACAACGGATATGGACTAAATGATAAGTAAGCAAAAGAAGCAAGGACCTAATTCCAGATAAACTAAAAATGATGCAAAATATTCATCGCATATTAATGTTAATTTGTACGCAGGAATAGTACCGGAAAGTGCAAATGGTTCTTAATAATCATTTGTAGCAATATTCCATCTGAATATGTAATTTTAACTATTTTAAAAACAAATCAAAACCGCAGAACTACGGACTCCAAAATTGTACATTGGATGAAAAAATCGCCATATCTAAAAAATGTTACGTCTGTAGATCGGAATTTTCAAATGTATCAGCATGCATAAACAAAACACATTGGACTTATCTGAACTTAAGTAATTTGAGAGAAAAAACTCACCAAACAACGGATATGGACTAAATGATAAGTAAGCAAAAGAAGCAAGGACCTAATTCCAGATAAACTAAAAATGATGCAAAATATTCATCGCATATTAATGTTAATTTGTACGCAGGAATAATACCGGAAAGTGCAAATGGTTCTTAATAATCATTTGTAGCAATATTCCATCTGAATATGTAATTTTAACTATTTTAAAAACAAATCAAAACCGCAGAACTACGGACTCCAAAATTGTACATTGGATGAAAAAATCGCCATATCTAAAAAATGTTACGTCTGTAGATCGGAATTTTCAAATGTATCAGCATGCATAAACAAAACACATTCGACTTATCTGAACTTAAGTAATTTGAGAGAAAAAACTCACCAAACAACGGATATGGACTAAATGATAAGTAAGCAAAAGAAGCAAGGACCTAATTCCAGATAAACTAAAAATGATGCAAAATATTCATCGCATATTAATGTTAATTTGTACGCAGGAATAATACCGGAAAGTGCAAATGGTTCTTAATAATCATTTGTAGCAATATTCCATCTGAATATGTAATTTTAACTATTTTAAAAACAAATCAAAACCGCAGAACTACGGACTCCAAAATTGTACATTGATGAAAAAATCGCCATATCTAAAAAATGTTACGTCTGTAGATCGGAATTTTCAAATGTATCAGCATGCATAAACAAAACACATTCGACTTATCTGAACTTAAGTAATTTGAGAGAAAAACTCACCAAACAACGGATATGGACTAAATGATAAGTAAGCAAAAGAAGCAAGGACCTAATTCCAGATAAACTAAAAATGATGCAAAATATTCATCGCATATTAATGTTAATTTGTACGCAGGAATAATACCGGAAAGTGCAAATGGTTCTTAATAATCATTTGTAGCAATATTCCATCTGAATATGTAATTTTAACTATTTTAAAAACAAAATCAAAACCGCAGAACTACGGACTCCAAAATTGTACATTGATGAAAAAATCGCCATATCTAAAAAATGTTACGTCTGTAGATCGGAATTTTCAAATGTATCAGCATGCATAAACAAAACACATTCGACTTATCTGAACTTAAGTAATTTGAGAGAAAAAACTCACCAAAACAACGGATATGGACTAAAATGATAAGTAAGCAAAAGAAGCAAGGACCTAATTCCAGATAAACTAAAAAATGATGGAAAATATTCATCGCATATTAATGTTAATTTGTACGCAGGAATAATACCGGAAAGTGCAAATGGTTCTTAAGCCAATCATTTGTAGCAATATTCCATCTGAATATGTAACTTTAACTATTTTAAAAACAAAATCAAAACCGCAGAACTACGGTACTCCATAATTGTACATTGGATGAAAAAATTGCTACAAGTTCAAACAAACGTTAAAATAATTGCAAGTTTTAAAATGTGTCAGTAAGCATAAACAGAACACATTGGACTTATCTGAACTTAAGTCATTTGAGAGAAAAATCTGACCAAAAAACGGATATGGACCAATGATAAATAAGCACCTGAAGCAAAAGACCCAATTCCAAAATCCAAAAATGATGCAAAATATTCACTTGTTGGGTAATGTACATTGCGCATGAAATAGTACTGGAAAGCGCAAATGCTTTAATAAGTATTTGTAGCAATATTCTATCCAACATGTAATTTTGACTTTTTTTAAAAACAAAATAAAAGCCGCAGAAATACGGAATTCAAAATGTTTAAAAGAACGTTAAGTCTGACGTCCGCAATTTTTCAAATTTATTTATCATGCATAAACAAACACATTGGATTTATCTGTAATTTTTATGTCATTTGAGAGAAGAAACTCACCAAACGGATATGGACTAAATGATAAGTAAGCAAAAGAAGCAAGGACCTAATTCCAAGATAAACTATAAATGATGCAAAACAATTATGGTAATAGTAATGTTAATTTGTACGCAGAAATATACTGGGAAAGAAAATGGTTCTTAATAAGTATTTAGAAAATATTCATCTGAATATGTAACTTTAACTATTTTAAAAACAAATCAAAGCCGCAGAACTACGGAATCCAAAATTGTACATTGGATGAAAAAAATTCTATGTCTAAAAAAAACTTTAATTTAGAAGTTCGCAATTCTTCAAATTTATCATCATACATAAACAAAACACATTGGGTTTATTTGAACTTATGTCATTTGAGAGAAAAACTCCGCCAAAAAAACGGATATGGACTAAATGATAAGTGTTTTAAAAAGAAGCTAGGACCTAATTCCAGATAAACTAAAAATGATGCAAAATATTCATCGCATATTAATGTTAATTTGTACGCAGGAATAACCTGCCGGAAGGTGCAAATGATTCTTAATAATCATTTGTAGCAATGGCTCATCTATAAATATGTAATTTTAACTATTTTAAAAACAAATCAAAACCGCAGAACTACGGGACTCCAAAATTGTACATTGGATGAAAAAAATCGCCATATTCTAAAAAATGCTGCGCCTGTAGATCGGAATTTTCAAATGTATCAGCATGCATAAACAAAACACATTCGACTTATCTGAACTTAAGTAATTTTGAGAGAAAAACTCACCAAACAACGGATATGGATCTAGAAATGACAAGTAAGCGAAAGTAAGCAAAGGACCTAATCTCCAGATAAACTAAAAATGATGCAAAATATTCATCGCATATTAATGTTAATTTGTACGCAGGAAGAAGCTCCGGAAAGTGCAAATGGTTCTTAATAATCATTTGTAGCAATATTCCATCTGAATATGTAATTTAACTATTTTAAACAAATCAAACTGCAGAACTACGGACTCCAAAATTGTACATTGATGGAAAACGCCATATCTAAAAAAATGTTACGTCTGTAGATCGGAATTTTCAAATGGTCAGCATGCATAAACAAAACACATTGACTTATTCGAACTTAAGTCATTTGAGAAAAAACTCACCAAACAACGGATATGGACTAAATGATAAGTAAGCAAAGAAGCATGACCTAATTCCAGATAAACCAAAATGATGCAAAATATCGCATATTATCAATTTGTACGCAGGAATAATACCGAAAGTGCAAATATTCTAATAATCATTTGTAGCAATATTCCATCTGAACATGTAATTTTTAACTATTTTAAAAACAAATCAAAACCGCAGAACTACGGACTCAAAATTGTACATTGATGAAAAAATCGCCATATCTAAAATATGTTACGCGTCTGTAGATCGGGATTTTCAAATGTATCAGCATGCATAAACAAAACACATTGGACTTATCTGAACCAAGTAATTTGAGAGAGAAAAACTAACCAAACAACGGATATGGACTAAATGATAAGTAAGCAAAGAAGCAAGGACCTAATTCCAGATAAACTATAAATGATGCAAAATATTCATCGCATATTAATGTTAATTGTACGCAGGAATAGTACTGAAGGTGTAAATGGTTCTAATAATCATTTGTAGTAATATTCCATCTAGAATATGTAATTTTAACTATTTGAAAAACAAATCAAAACCGGCAGAACTACGGACTCAAAATTGTACATTGGATGAAAAAATCGCCATATCTAAAAAATGTTACGTCTGTAGATCGGAATTTTCAAATGTATCAGCATGCATAAACAAAACACATTCGACTTATCTGAACTTAAGTAATTTGAGAGAAAAACTCACCAAACAACGGATATGGACTAAATGATAAGTAAGCAAAAGAAGCAAGGAATCTAATCTCAGATAAATCCAAAATGATGCAAAATATTCATCGCATATTAATGTTAATTTGTACGCAGGAATAATACCGAAAGTGCAAATGGTTCCCACAATCATTTGTAGCAATATTCCATCTGAATATGTAATTTTAACTATTTCAAAAACAAATCAAAACTGCAGAACTACGGACTCCAAAATTGTACATTGGATGAAAAAATCGCCATATCTAAAAAATTTTACGTCTGTAGATCGGAATTTTCAATGTATCAGCATGCATAAACAAAACACATTGGACTTATCTGAACTTAAGTAATTTGAGAGAAACAACTCACCAAACAACGGATATGGACTAAATGATAAGTAAGCAAAAGAAGCAAGGACCTAATTCCAGAAAAACTAAAAATGATGCAAAATATTCATCGCATATTAATGTTAATTTGTACGCAGGAATAATATCGGAAAGTGCAAATGGTTCTTAATAATCATTTGTAGCAATATTCCATCTGAATATGTAATTTTAACTATTTTAAACAAATCAAATCCGCAGAACCATGGACCTAAAAATGTACATTGGATGAAAAAATCGCCATATCTAAAAAATTTTACGTCTGTAGACTTAAATTTTCAAATGTATCAGCATGCATAAACAAAACACATTGGACTTATCTGAATCCTAAGTAATTTGAGAGAAACAACTCACCAAACAACGGATATGGACCAAATGATAAGTAAGCAAAAGAAGCAAGACCCAATTCAAGATAAACTAAAAATGATGCAAAATATTCATCGCATATTAATGTTAATTTGTACGCAGGAATACACGAAAGTAAAATGTTCTATTAATCATTTGTAGCTATATTCCATCTGAATATGTAATTTTAACTATTTTAAAACAAATCAAAACCGCAGAACTACGGACCTAAAATTGTGACATTGGATGAAAAAATCGCTTACATCTAAAAAATGTTACGTCTGTAGATCGGAATTTTCAAATGTATCAGCATGCATAAACAAAACACATTGGACTTATCTGAACTTAAGTAATTTGAGAGAGAACTCACCAAACAACGGATATGGACTAAATGATAAGTAAGCAAAAGAAGCAGGACCTAATTCCAGATAAACTAAAAATGATGCAAAATATTCATCGCATATTAATGTTAATTTGTACGCAGGAATAATACCGGAAAGTGCAAATGGTTCTTTATAATCATTTGTAACAATATTCCATCTGAATATGTAACTTTAACTATTTTAAAAACAAATCAAAACCGCAGAACTACGGTATCCATAATTGTATATTGGATGGAAAAATTGCCATGTCTAAACAAACGTTAAGTTTGAATTTCGCAAGTTTTAAAATGTGTCAGTAAGCATAAACAGAACACATTGGACTTATCTGAACTTAAGTCATTTGAGAGAAAAATCTGACCAAAAAACGGATATGGACTAAATGATAAATAAGCACTAGAAGCAAAGACCTAATTCCAGGTAAACTAAAAATGATGCAAAATATTCATCGCATAGTAATGTATATTTGTACACAGAAATAGTACTGGAAAGCGCAAATGCTTCTTAATAAGTATTTGTAGCAATATTCTATCCGAATATGTAATTTTGACTTTTTTTAAAAACAAATAAAAGCCGCAGAAATACGGAATTCAAAATGTTTAAAAGAACGTTAAGTCTGACGTCCGCAATTTTTCAAATTTATCATCATGCATAAACAAAACACATTGGATTTATCTGAACTTATGTCATTTGAGAGAAGAAACTCACCAAAAAACGGATATGGACTAAATGATAAGTAAGCAAAAGAAGCAAGGACCTAATTCCAGATAAACTATAAATGATGCAAAATAATTATGGCATAGTAATGTTAATTTGTACGCAGAAATAGTACCGGAAAGTGAAAATGGTTCTTAATAAGTATTTGTAGCAATATTCTATCTGAATATGTAACTTTAACTATTTGAAAAACAAATCAAAGCCGCAGAACTACGGAATCCAAAATTGTACATTGGATGAAAAAATTTCTATGTCTAAAAAAACTTTAATTCAGAAGTTCGCAATTCTTCAAATTTATCATCATACATAAACAAAACACATTGGGTTTATTTGAACTTAAGTCATTTGAGAGAAAAAACTCACCAAAAAACGGATATGGACTAAATGATAAGTAAGCAAAAGAAGCATTGACCAAATTCCAGATAAACTAAAAATGATGAAAAATATTCATGGCGTAGTAATGTTAATTTGTACGCAGGAATAGTACTGGAAAGCGCAAATGCTTCTTAATAAGTATTTGTAGCAATATTCTTTCTGAATATGTAATTTTAACTTTCATTGTACCCTTCCTGTGTGCAAAAACAAAAAGAAATTTTATCAGATATAAGAAAATTTTCTTTCTCATGGTCTTCTCAAATATCTACTCATGAGCATATCTTTATATATAAATTGGAAAGCAAAACAAAATAGAAATATGTGAACAAATAGAGTGTGAAAAATAGAAACGAATCAAATTGCGTGCTTTACATCCAGTTCAAGCTCAATGCTTGTACGTGCTTCTTCTGCTTACATAAATCCGGCTACAATTTGTTTATCCATAAGGCTTCGTATGTGGCTAGCTCCCTTTTGTTTTTGCATTTAGTAATTACTTTGAATGCTACGTCTGGAGAACACACGTGCGATGTTTCGATGATGTGTTGCGCAATAGCAGACGTGCATTCACCATTTGATTTAAAACAGGCGTTTAAGTTGCAATGTTCTCTCATTCGAGTAATTAACCGTCTGGTCGATCGGCCTACGTAAGTTGATCGACAATGAATTTTATTTAAGCTTGCGTTTCAAAAGAAATTTAACTTTCTTAAAAACAAGAAAGGCACAGAACTACGGAATCAAATCAAATGTATCATCATGCATAAATAGAACACATTGGACTTATCTGAACTTAAGTCATTTGAGAGAAAAAACTCACCAGAACTGATACGTATTTAATGATATGTAAGTAAAAGAAGTGAGGAACTAATTCTCGTAAAACGAAATATGACGCAAAATTTGCATTGAAGAATGATATTATTTCGTACACAGGATTTGTACTGTAAAGTGAAAATGGTTCTTTGTAATTATTTGTAGCAATATTCTATCCCAGATATGTAATTATAATTTTTTTAAAACAAATCAAAGCCGCAGAAATACTGAATCCGAAATGTTACATCGGAGGAAAAAATTGCCTTGTCTATGAACAAAGTTATGTCTGAGGTACACGATTTGTTGAATGTATCATCATGCATAAATAAACTAAATTATACTAATCTGAACTTAATAGTAGCAATTAAATTAAGTATGACGCAAAATTTTCATAGCAGGAATTTTACTGGAAAGTGCAGTTGCTCCGCCATAAATAATAAGGACTGCCAGTCAAAACATTTATCGCACTAGAACCTTTATGAATAAATCACTTAACTACATTTCAATCTAATAGGTTTCATGTCCTTCGATCGGGCCAGTAATTAAAAATAAAAGCTAATCTCGATCAAAATTTGAACACTTTTTTGAACATTTATTAAAAATAATTTTATCCTTCAGACGAATGAATTGCTCATATACCATTTTTTAACAACTGTTAAGCTGAAACGACAAAAAGCGGAACTGTTTGTCAAGATTGCCTAGCAATTCTAACATAAACTGGCTATCGTTGTACATACCGAGTATGCCGCGTTAATATTTCAACTATTTAGCAATAAATCACAAAAGGATTGACAGAAAATAGACCGTAAATCAGACATTCTGACACGTTTTGCAATTCCGTGTGGACCATTAGAGCACTGTGACAACTGACTGATTAGATTCATTCAGTAATACGCATAACGTGTATTATTGAAAATAAATGCTGTATCAGGATTTTCACACAATCTGTAGCTTAGCCTTCTTTTTCTGCTTTAATTCTTGGAGACGCATTTTTTATAAATACTTTTTATAAAAGTTGTTTACTATAACCCGATTAAACAGATTGGATTTTCGTTATAATCCGAAAAATTTTAGGCAACAAATATTTTAAAGTTTAATCAAGGTTGCGATCTAGATATAAACACCTGACCCATTATTTACATACATTTGTCAGTATAAATTAAATATTGTATAGTGTAGAAAAGGCAATTTTATCCAGTAGACCGGTTTTTTCGTTATTGGGACCACACAACGTACCGTCCAGAATTTCTCGCGTACAAAGCTCAAACTAGGGCACGTCTGCTTCGGAGTCTGGTGCCCTAAACACTAAGCTACCCTGCCACGTGTCCATGTTCGAGCCCTGTCCGCGGCAAATTCTGGGCAATACATGATGTGTTTCCAATAATGACGAAACCGGTCTACTGGATAAATTGTCTTTTCCACACAATACAATTCTGAGTTTATACTGACATTCCTAAGTAAATACTGGGTCAGGTGTTTATATCACGATCGCAGCATTAATTAAAATTGTTTGTTATCTTCGCGATAAATTTTGTCACTGTTTGTAAATCCTGTGTAAGTCTAAAAATCTATTCCTTTAACTGTTCTTAAATATAAAGCGCTAGAAAATGCAGCGGGATTTAAAAATTGAGCATACTTAAAAAACAACTATTTAACCCATTGATATGGAAAAATAATACTTCCAGTTTATTGAGTTTTGCTTGATTATGCAAATTTATTTAACTGATGCAAATCAAAAAAAGAGATTCTGCCAGTAACTCTTTCAAGTAGATAACGTAATTTTCATTCCTAAAAAAATATTTTTTTTTCAAACCAAATTTAGCTAGCGACAATAGGCTCAACTTAACCGCTTCTTTTGTGTATAGTTGCTAACAAATCAGACGTGTACAAAAACTGCAATAATTTCGTTTCTGGGCTTAGGTTAGTGAAAGAATTAAAGATTTCTATATTTTAGAATTTATGACAGATTTAGTTTTCATTTTGTGTATAAAATACATCTTTGTGTGAAATTTCCTGATTCTAAATTATAAAAGACTAAACTACGTTTTTAACCTTAATTTAGTCTGGGTGAAAAGAACAACGCATTGTCTCTGGAGGATAATTTTTTGAAAAAACGAATAAATGAAGAATACATTGTGTCCGAAAATAGCGACACCCAGCTTTTTAACAATTATACCATGAAAGTTTGCGAATTTAAAACAGGGTTACACAGAGAACATCGTGTACAAAGAAGAAAATTTACTATAGTGACAAAGGTCTGAGCGGCTTATTAGCAGTACATATAAATTCACCAAACTGATTTCTTGATTCCAAATTATTGAACAGATCAAAAATTTTACACAAAACCATAGAAAATTAGGCAAACGTTGATTACGCAGACAAGTAACTACTAATATATATATATATATATATATATATATATATATATATATATATATGTGTGTGTGTGTGTGTGTGTGTGTGTTAGTTAGCATCAAACGCATTTCGTATTCACCTAACACAATAGCGGCATGAGTCCTAATTTCATAAAAATATTCAAATTGATAAGACCTGTCGTGCATAGAGTATCGATCCACAATGAGTATTGACACAAACGAACTCAGAAATGAGGATTCTACATCTGATCTGAGTGCAATCAATAAACATAAACGTCTTTCTCTGCTTCAAGCAGTACTGTTCAAATAATTTGCGTACATATATAACAGTTATATTTCAGTTATTGACTTCTGTATCTGGTAAATCGACAAAAAATAGAAATGATAAATGTAATACTATAATTGATTCTTTTATTCAAACTGTGAAAAAAAACTTGTTGATATTTAAATTTTAGTAGAGCATAATGCGAAAATCCTGCTAAACAAAATCTTTAGAGAAAATAAAATTGTTCGAATTGGAAAAGGATGAGGTTATTGTAATCAAGGTTGCGATCTTTATGAAAGCACCTGACCAATTAATTACATACATATTCCAGTATAAACTAAGAATTGTATAGTGTAGAAAAGGCGATTCATCCAGTAGACCGGTTTCGTCCTTATTAGGAACTCATCACGATCTGGCCAGAATTTGCCGTGGACAGGGCTCGAACCTTGGCATGTCTGCTTTGGAATCTAGCGCTCTAACCACTGAGCCACCCTGCCTCATACTACACACAATTTTTAGTTACATACTAGCTAATGTAATTTGGTTAGTCTATTTTTCCTTTAGGTGGAGTTCATATGGCATCCATTTAGACCCAAAGTTCCAACTAACCATCCACAATCTCTCATTACTGAACAGACACCATACTACATGGAGATGTGGTATTGAAATTAACATTTATATAATTAAACGAAAATTGGTGGCGTTGGCGGTGATAACTATTATCACAATCAAGGTTGCGATCTTGATATATGCACCTGACCAATTATTTGCTTCATATGGCCGTATAAACCAAGAATTGTATAAACTATACAATTGGGGATGGTTGGTTGGAAGTCTTGGTCTAAATTTATGCCATATGAGCTCCACCTAAAAGAAAAACGACTAACCAAGTTACATTAGTTAGTATATAACTGAAAATTGTATGTAGTACAGTGTGCAGCAGAGTGGCTCGGTGGTTAGAGCGCCAGATTCCGAAACAGACGTGCTCAGGTTCGAGTCCTGTCCTCGGCAAATTTTGGCCAATTTCTGATGAGTTCCCGATGAGGACGAAACCAGTCTACTGGATGAATTGCCTTTTCTACACTAAAAAAAACTTTGTTAATACTGACAAATGTAAGTAATTAATGGGTCAGGTGCTTATATCAAAATCGCAATCTTGATTATAATAATTTTTTACATCGCCCGCGCAACCAGTTTTCGTTAATAAGATGAGGTTATTCAATGAGTTTCATCCATAACCGAACACAATTAAACACACACCCAAGTCGGCGGTTAATTTATACTCCAAAAATCGTACACTTAACAAAGTTAACAACGTTTGCTCACTGACGTAATCGAATATGAACCCCTTTTCGTCTTAAATGGAATTTATATTTTCGTAAATAACCATATATCATGTTTACTTTTCTACTAATCCAAAATGAGGTTACTTTCAATTATTCTCTTGTGATCTACAATTCAAATAAATAATTATCTTTTATCGGTAGAAATAGATTTTTTTATTTTACATATTTACAGAATTGTAAAGATCGACCAAAAGAGAAAATATAAATAATTTATTTATACATGAAAATGTTAATAATAATAATTATTTTGCGTAATATGTAGTTTGGACAAATAAAACTCTCTAGAATTACGATTAAATTGATCAAAATAAGAATCAATATTTGGATTTTGAATGAGACTTTCATATTGCATGTCGAGTGTACGGTTTTTGAAATGGCTTAAAGATTGTTACAATGGAATAAAACAGATAGTACATCGATTTGTATTTGATAATAGAGAATTTGAAACATGAATATACAAATATGTGGATATACAAGACTCTGATTCAAACCTATGCCACTTGTCACACCAACTTTTAAAGACGATCTCACACACCTTCTAGTTTAAAATCAAAATTAAATTACAAATTGTCAAGTATTTCTTTCAACAAGATCATCTATTTCATCGTCTTTTTGTAAAAAAATCCAGAACGCCAAATATGGTTCACATTTAAAGTGAGACAAATGGCCGCAGGTTTAAGTGAGTCTTGATTAAATTCGAGCTGAATGGATTAATAAAACGCAAGTACTTTTATTCTGCGCAACAGAAAACTTGGATTAGAAATTAGATAAGACTTATTCATAAACAACATCCCTCCTAACTGAGCCCAAATGCTTAGGTGGCAAAACTTTTAACGGCAGCCACCGATTAAAGGAAGTTCGGTTAGAAAAAACGAAATTCATCCCCTACGCCTAGAAAGCATAAGAGTACATGTAGTTTCGGTTTTTATACTAATCTTTAAGAATTGTCCAATGATTTGTTTATATAGGTATATTTTTTAAATATTTTTTTGGCGCAATGTCCGAACTCTCCATTTCCGGTCTGCGCTTACAAGTCTGGCTTGATGGTAGCTGCTGAAGCGAAATCAAATTAAATAAAAGGGATTACGATTTTACGATATAAAATAAGCATTAATAACATTATCGAATGTCAATCATTTTCCTGTCCGTGGTACATTTCTTAAAAAAAAACTTTTAACAGACACAATTACTGGGCCCGGCCCTCTATCCCGGTGAATTTTATTTCAGAGTAATATAGCTTATTACCAGCAAAAGAAAATTGGCGCATGGAGAGCACCTGCAAATTTAAATCTAATTTAATATAATTGAATAATAATTTAATCTAGTTACGTTAGGTGCGTTTGCATGTCTATCGATTTTAATTTATGTTAAAAAATGTCTGATTTGCTAGAACGAGGAGGAGCCCAAATTAGTACGCAGATATTTTTTTCAAATTGGTTCTCCGTTTTAGGCTGTATTCGTTTAGGCGCACTCCAGGAACAAGTGAGACGAGAATCTATCACGCACACCTTCATTTAATAAATTAATTCAAATAAACATTATTTCGACGCGAGGCATATTAATGTTGAATTTGAGGCCATATAGCACTTGGTCGCAAAATTCCGCCTAAGAAGTGGCAATGAGATGGAGTCGAAAATTGATTGCTCTTGTGTAGTTTTATTGTATATTCCTGTTTGTTTACGGTTTTTCATCCTTGCAGTGACGTGTGGCAGAGAGATTAGATATCTGGCTCTTAAACTTATTCATGGCTTAATGAGTCTACAAGATGCTTGCAATAGACAGATTCTGCCGGACGTGAAGCTGCATCAATTAATTTTGGATATGCAAAACCAAGGAATACGCGCATTTAATTCGGTTTTGTCTGAGCAGGTATGTAGTCCCATTCAAGTTTGATTGTGTATTCGTGTACAATTCAGGCGAGTACTAATTTAACTTGGTCAAATAGTATATCTTTTGTGGAAATTATTATTGTATTGACATCGATGCCAGTCTCAGGTAGGTTACATTGAGTAGATGAAAGGTAATGTAATTGCTTCAATTACTAAGATTTAGCGTCTGAAGTATATTTTAAAAAATTGGAGGCTTATATAGCCTCAATTTACAACCCATCAGAATGGAATTCAATAAAAGTTGTAATAAAAGCAATCAATATTTTTACTTGTATCCCGAACGTTTACATATGTCATTTGAAAATAGTCTCTATGCGAATCTATTTATTTTCACATAAATCTAGGTAACATATAATAGAGAATATGTTTAGTAAAGGTACTCACACTATATATTCTATTCACCGCTTTAACCAAACAGTCACTTTCACAAAGAGCATCATCACAAATTTTCGATTATTACCAAAGCCTAATTTGATACTACCACGTAGATCGCTGTTAATTACTGTCGCCCATGGAAAATGTGTTTATGCCTGCAATTTGATATTTGTGTCATGGTTCATCGCTGACATGAATGTGGGAAATTAGAATGGATATTTTTTGTTCATAATCACGCCATTTAATAGAATTCCTATTAAATCTGCAGCTAGACAGTGGGACTGTCTGCCTAAATATGTCTAGGTCACTGAATGACAATCTGGTTGATTAATATAGCAATTTAAACGTCCACTGTTTAATTATTCCTATTTAGCTTTGTCTTATGTATATGGTTTGTGTGCATTCTGATTGATTGCACTTACGAACATTTCTGTTTCAAATTTTGTGAGCTACTGAATTAAGGTGGCATTATATTTAGTTTAAAACGCCAAACATTAGCAATATAGAAGTTGATTATATTTGTACTATAGTATCACTGTATTTAAACTGTTGTTACGCTTAGATTTGTGTTAAAATAAGGAGAGTCATGTTGAAACTAACCGTGAATTTGTTATAAAACTTTGATTTTTTTAATTTTTGATTTATTTATCAAAGAATTGTAGTGAGGCTATATAAGCCGCCAATGTTTGTCAATTTTCCTTTTTCGGAAGGCTTATATTAAAAGCCGGTATTTCTTCATCACTTTGACTGAGACGGTCTTTCAAGGCAGATTGTATAGACAAAAAAGGACTGCAGTATAGAAGGTAGACTATAAAGATGGGTCGGATATATGCTGTTGAAGCCATTTGTGTTAATTCAACAGTTTTTGACCAGTGCAATGTTTTACGTAAATCTTGTGAAGGATTAAACGCCATACCATGTCAAATGACTAGTTTACATTTCTTGCGAATACTTGCTAGTTTTGATGACAGAATTCATACCAATTTTCTAATGCCATATTTAATTATTTGTTGAGAAAAAGAAACGTATTACATCTATCACACAATAATAAACTTAAAATTCCATAAGAAAAAAAATATGTAGGTTTTAACGATGGCCTTTTAAACAAGAGGATGAAACAGAGCTCACTTTGAAGGCAGTGGCTTATTATTGGCCTGAAGCAGTCCTACCTTATAATTTTTTGTCCCTTAATGAGGCCGAAAAAATGGATTCGCTATTTTGCATTTTTAATAGATTATAAACAAAACACATTTTTAAATGTAACGAATTTACCTAAAATCGGAAATTAAAAAATACATAAATATACATTCGTTTTTTTAGTTTAAACTAAACATTGCATTTGATAATAAAAGCAATTCATTTATTAGATCAGTTACATCCTTATGTGGAGCTGTTTAAGTTCTATCTTGAAGATGCCGCAGTCTGAGCACCAATCGGGTTACGTTCGTTTTAGAGTCCGTGTAGACTAAACACTGCATCAAGAAACAAAGAAAATTCATCAAGCAGACCTGTTTCTTTCTCATCAGAAACTCTTTAGGTGGCGTCAAAAATTTGCAGCCGTCAGGACTGCAACTGGACACATTTGCTACGGCGTTTACGATCTGATGGAAAGACAAACCAGATATATAAGTTGGTTAATAATTTGAGATTTCGTGTAGTATGCAGCACGGGTGGACATTGAATGGGGTCTTAGACTGCGAAGCAAATGTGCATCGATCCTAGTTCATCCGCAGCAAACGCTGGACATAATTTAATAAGTTCCCAGTAAGGACGTAACTGGAAAACTGGATACGTTGACTCTGCTACTTTTTGCAGTTTTAACTTTGAACTGAAATACGCTGCAAATTACAATTCAATTCATGTTAACCATTACAAGTGGTGTTATATCGGTTTAATAAGGAGATTTGTTGTCGTTGGTTAGAATCTCAGGTATCAGAAGATTCCGCATAGATTCTGCATGAAGAAAAGGCTAACCAAAAATATTAATTGATTCATGGCTTCATATTTCATTCTGTATGTGGTGGGTTGAGCCTTAGACTCGAAAGCAAAAGTGCCGCTATTCGAAACGCATCCGCGGCAAATTCTAAAAATTACCGAAAGAGTTTCCGGTATGGACGAACGCGGTCTACTGGATGAATTGGCTTTGCTAGTCGATACCGTGATTCGTTTGTGCAGTCAAAATGCACATATTAAAATTTTCTGCCATTAAAATTTAAATGCAATGTACTTCCCCTATGATATTCTGTCTGTTGTGTAATAGGAGATTACGAGTTCATTTGTAGAAGTGAAGGCAAACGAGAAGCATCAGTTGGTATATGACTTCAAATTGCGTGTAGTATGCGGCACCGGTGGACGGTGAGTTTAGACTTAGACTGCGCCCACGTCAAACGTTGGACAGTAACTAAGGGGTTCCCAATTAGGACTTAACTAATCCAATGGATGAATTTTCTTTGCTGCCTGATGCACGATTTAGTTTATACTGGCAAAATACATATAATCTGAAAAATTCCTGTGAAATTCAAATTATATATATATATATATATATATATATATATATATATATATATATATATATATATATGTGTGTGTATATGTTGAATGGAAAATTTATGGCGAGATTTAGATAACATATACATTTTCGTATAACTAATATTCGACTTAGGTCGAAACGCGTCAGTGCGTTGCGCCTGGCGGTAGTTTTGTTGTTTTTCGAAAACTGGTTAAATAAAATGGGATTGGTGTTTACTTCAAGCTCGCAAACTTGATTTAAAGAATTGTTACCACCATCCGCGCAATCAATTATTTTAAAATTGTATTAGACTAATATTGTCTATGATAACAATTTTTTAAAAATATTTTGCGGTTATAGTACCACTCACGATAAAAACTGGACGGTACTCGCAGAATTGCCAAAGAAAGAAGAAATTGGTCTGATCGATGATTTTTCTTTGCTATTCTAGGTAATTCTTGGCTTTTAATGACTATTTATGCACATATATTTAAAAATCAAACCAAATGTTAAATTGTATCAGGATGACGAAGTAGGATGACAGTCATTTTCTTACATGCACTGCATACAATTATCACAGAAGGCCAGTAGACAAAGGTTTATTGATATATTTTCGGATCGCTATGTTTGGCATTATAAAATAGAAATTTTAATCGGATTATAAATATTTACTAAAAGTAACTAAGCTGTGCAATTCAGATAGGAAAGCAGAATAACTTTAATACTCTGAAATGAAATGCGATCTTTATATCATTTAGAGATATTATTCAGATATATATATATATATATATATGCGTTATTAATAGAAAAATTTACGTAGACCAATTGATTAAAAGATTTGAAAATCGAATGAAAGAATATTATATTTTAAATATGCCTTAAAAAATAATAGGGACTGAAAATTTGTTATTACGGAGTATAATTTTTAAGTCTCGTAATCGGTTCAACAGTTATTGTTCTTAAGGCAAATTGTAAAATCGAATAAGTTTCTAGAACCTGAATTACAAGTGATGCATCAAAATTATTCGAATTTTTCTCGATTTCGTTACATTTCGTTATTTTTTGCCGCTATAAAATATATATATTTGTGCAATCGTAGATTGTTGATGAAAACAGTTAACAATAACTGGTAATATATGCAGATAAAATTTATTTTCCACTTCGCCAATGCGAAGAACGCAATATATTTTCATTTTCCTAAATTTACGTTCCAATCAATAAGACAAATATCGAATCGCATTGAAGTAATTGCGTTGCGTTATATTCTCGACTTATTTACTTCGAACAATGTGATGCTTTGTTCTTTATTTGTAAAAATATTTTCAGCCCAGTCATTCAAGAATCTTTTCCAATTTATCTGTCCCCATCAAAACTCATACGTTTGAAGTGCAACCAAAGATGATTCGCGGGATTTGGAGCTCGACATGTTTATAAAGCAACCAGGAAAAGTGGCAAATCGAGCAGCTACTTGGTAGAGTTAAGGCAGCAAAAGAGTACCGTTGTGCTGTTATGCAGCGCAATAACTTTCTCTCCTTCTCGTGTTGTAAAAAGAAACAGCTAAGAAAGTTCAGCCTTTGCTCCGCTGGCGATGAACACACTGCTTCTTGTGTGAGAATGATGAGAGACGGTTAGCGGCGCCTCAGAAATAGACATCATTGCCTATGCGGTTGGTTTGCCTTTCGTGCTAAATCATCGTTTACAAAATATCGTATACACCTAATCAACACAACAATGTTAAGATCGCATGAACTAGTAAACTTTTTTAGCCCACAACCAATTTGGAAAATAATTTCACTGTAACATTATTTAACTGTAATATATTGAATTGAATGATGTCATGCTTACCGCGAAATGTGATAACTGATATCGATGAAGGCCAGATAGTATGGTTTAACTGGAGTAACAGGTGTTCGGAAATTGTTGTAATTCTCAATTTGGGTGAACTTTAGCATAATTTTATATACATCAGGTTCGTATCATGTACCGACTGTGAAACCATAGTGTTAGATGATTGATTAGAGATTATGATAACACATATAGTGTTAGTATCCTTTACAGACCTGTTATATATATTATATAGTGAGTTAAGCATTAGTTTCATTGTCGTTGACTTAGATTATGTTAGTTTCACTATTACAGGTTTGCTACTATCTGTTCAGAGATTGTACTGTCCTATTATTCCACATTCTTCTACCATATATATAGTGGTTAAAGGGCGTAATACCGGCTCCTACTGATGAGTCGTCAGTCAGCACGCAACGAATGTGCATGAGATTATACTTTCCGTTTATGCTGCCTTTGGTTTATCCTTCTGGTCACAGCTGCACTAATTTGTTACTAGGTTCGCAATACCTAATACATACTTGACGTAGACAGATGTTCTAGATTCGGCTTGTTTATTCTACGACCTCATATATTCACTTTTATCAGCTCGGCAGCAGCCCCATTACTCCTTGAACTAAGCATATTCGTGTTAAATCTTTGCAAACAGAAGGTTTATACTTATATAAAATAAATATATAGCTTAAAGGTATGCACACGCGCTGGTATTTCTATAGCTTATTATTAATAAAATTTTAATCCACAAGAATTTGAACAATTTTTTACGTATCCGTGTTAAATTTGCTCAACACTTAGCCTGGTTATTTATGTAAAGTTTCCGCAGCTGTGATAATGTGACTTCGTTGTTCATGAGTTTCACATATCTATCGATTTTCTAGCTCAATTTAGACTGGTTTCGTCAAATGGGCTATAAGTAAGGCTGTGTGATAAGCTGACTCTGCTAGTATCTATTGCGATTAATCATCCGAAATTTAAATAACAATAAATATAAATGATTTTAAGTCACAGTTTGTGGCAGAGAACTAAAATATATGCAACTATGTATTAGGTGTTGCGCACCTGATAACAAATTAGAACAATTGTGACCAGAAGGATAAACGAAAGTCGGCATAAACTGAAAGTTCAATCTCGTGTGCACATTTGTTTCGTGCTTACTGGCGCACATCAGTGCGGGCCGGTACCACCTTTTGGTCATAATTGAGCTAATTTATTACTAGATGCGCAACACCTAATACACAGTGGTATATTCTTTAGTTTTGTAGCGATGGAAGCAGGTGGACAATGTTTGTTTCGGTAGATCGGTGCATAGTATCTTGGAGGCCTAATTTCATGTAAATTTTATCAACTTCATTCCTGTGATCATAGTTTAATTATTTCCAATGTAAATTTTGAATGTGCATATAAACATAAAAAAACTATTCTGGCAAAATAAATTTAGAGATCTGCCAACTTAATGTTGAATTGTAATTTATTTTTACTTAAATATGTAGGTGGGATGATGGTTTTTAAGAATTAACCATTTGCAATTTACTCTACGGTTATACAATGCTGTGGTTCTATTAAGAAAGGTCTCTATAATTTGTCAACCTAGATTAGCGTAGAACAAAAGAGGGAGAGGGAGTTCTGTAGAAAATATTTGCAAATTTCCCGCGTGAATTTTCGGCTCCTGCGTTACGCATTAAATTGTTTGTGTTACCACGCTTCTATTTTTGAGTTAAGTGGTAATTAAATGCTGGAGATGCTTGCTCAGTGCTGTCCTTCCTGTAGTGGATTTGACTTCATTTTTCGTGTGCGGGACAATTGACAACTGTACATTTTACGGTTCTCCGATTATTGGCCTTGATTGATGAGTTCTCATTTGTCCCTTCTTTTTTAAGCTTTTCCTCGGCTGCTCGTCTGAAAATGACATTCCACCAAGTGTAGGTTGAGGCCATGTAAACCAGCAAGGTTTTTTTTGCTAGTTTTCGTCTTTAAATTTTCTTGATGGAAGCCGTTAACCCCTCATTCTACTTCTCGGGGATTGTAGCAGCCATGCCAGACAATTGGCGATGATTGAATGGTCGTGCATTTAATAAATTAGGCTATAAGACAGATGGGCGATCGGAAGATTTGTGGTGTTTCGATTGAAAACAGAATTTTGTGTGAACTTCACCATCCGGTGCTTACGAAAGAAGGAAATCACGACGATTGTGAAAGCTATTTGACCATTTGAAAGTCAGTAAGTTCCACTCTAATTATGCATTACATTTTATATTATTTATTTATTATTTACTTCTACACAAAGTTTATTATGCCAGAAAGTTAGAACTAAACAAATATCGATAACCACCGCTTTTACGTAAGGCGCTGAAAGCTTCTCGGTCTTACCTGTGAAAACAAAGTGTAAATGTTTGCAGAGTTCTGGACACAGTCTAATTAAAGTAAACGCTTCTAAATAACGACACCTTATATAGGATTGAAAGGTGTTCTGTTGGTGTGTCGCAACTTACTCAAGACAATGTATTTATGTAAAGTTATATTTCTACGTGCGGTGTAGTTCCTTTTTTTGCACACATCAATTTGCCGTTTGCTCCTAGAAGCCTGAATTCAACCTTTGAATGGATCTGCCTATAAATAATCGGCCTCATTTACAATCCTTTTATTAGGCAACGTTGGATTCAATTTCTGAGCGATATTATCTTCCATATTAGGTAGATGAATTTTGGCGGTGGATATGTTCAGATTTAGTCAGTTAGAAAATGTGTTTTGAATGTATATTTGCCTAAAATATAATGCTAAAGAGAAAATAGAGCGCATAATTATAGATATCGATCCACGTTGCCGTCAGCATATATTTGCAAATGGCATAGATTTGATTTTATTCACCGCCAAACATATTCAAACCTATGTGGAAGAAACAATTCCGCTGAAACTATTTTTAATGTTCTCTACTAATTTTAAATTACCTGTGGGCAAATTTGTTCAAGCATATTCTAAGAAATATCATTTTCTATCATCAATGCACATACACATTTATTTTGTGCAAAATAAAATATTTATAGCACATGCATATATATACAGACATATCCTGTCCTAGGAAAATGCAAAACATCGGAACAATACGTTTAAAGCTCAATTACGGGTAGGTATTTGAGCATGCTTCCGTACTCATATTGAGGTTTGATAAAAATGGGCATAAGCAATTTTTAAAGCACTCGGATGATCACGGGTTACTCCAAGCTACAGGAGTAACTGCGGTTAATTATGTTACTTCGGTTTGAACAACCTGACTTACTCTATTTTCTGTGTACTAGTTAAGTGGGGAATTTTACTATTATAAATTTTGCATTTCCCAATTAAGGCTAAAAAATGTTTGCTCTAGTCATGTGTTCACGCTTAAAAAATTGAAGCTTTCAATCAGTTCTTTTTAGAAGACAAACACTCTGCAATGTCTGCTTTGTTAGAGCCTTTCTGACGAAACCTTGTAGTATAAAGACACTCCTTTGAATTTATTACTGCAACAGTTTTAGTGAGAACCAACGATGCATTACTTGGTAATCAAACATATAAATTTACTGATTAAGATTCAGGTTTATAGGACAAGCAGATCAGTGAAAAATAGAAAATAGTACGCGAATGCGCCAAAGTCATTAAGCATTTGACTTTTACATGTTGCCATGACAAATTCGCACGTAGAAAATTAACAATCTTTTGTGTAGACAATTATAAAAAAGAAGATTTGCTTTACATAAAAATTTATTTTACGTCAATAATCTGAAACCCACATTCTCGTCCTAAAGCATTGCGGTAAATATGTACAGGAATAATATTATTTGATGATATGTATCTCAAACTGGTATTTTTATCTTACAATAACTTGTAAAGTTCTAAATTTGAAAAAAAAAATTTTCCCCGCGAATGATATATTTGTGTATTATTTGGATTAACTCTTATTATTTGTATTTACAAATTGTGCATATGTGTGCTTGTGTTGCCCTGCGATATAAACACGTAGAATAATATAAGAAAACAAAATAAACTTGTATCGATATTAATTTAAGTCTGATAAGGGTATTCGAAGATAAAAAAAAATGGTCATACACAAGAAATATACGTTTAAATTTTATTATGAAATATTTACAATTGAAAATTTTTGTAACTATTTTTGAAAGGCAAAAAGGGAAAATGAAAAAAAAAACGAGAAAGGAGTCCGAGCTAGCGAGACAATAAATCACTTTTTTGCATCAACTTCAGATCGAGCCAAACATGCGTCTTCTGCCTGCGTAAATGTGGCAGCAATTTTTCAATCTACGTCGCTTTCTAAATCGCTAATAAACTTCCGTTTTTGTATTTGATAATTAGGTTATGAATAACATACGCAAGTGGCGTTAATGATGTGATGTTTCATTTTTGACGTGTATTCGCCCTTTAATTTGACACAGGTATTTAACCTGCAATGCAAATTTATTCTGGCTATAAACCGTCTGGTTGAACGGCCAATGTAAGTTTGGTCAAATACACACGTAGGTATACAGATTGAAAATATTCAACGTTTACATATACTATTGCATCACGTAGTAGAGACAATTCGTCCAGTAGATCGGTTTCCTCCTTTGTAGGAACTCCCCAAATATTGTACAGATTTTACTGCTGATGAGAGTCGAACCGCCGTACATGACTCTATCCAGTACACCACCTGTGCCAGATGCTACCCGTAGTTTGAACTCGTGTTTCAACAAACATTTAACTCAGCCTTTCCTTCATTTGAAGCGAAACTGGAGTGTCTCAATATCTGAAGTTCAAGCTAATCATCTGCGATCTGTAACTATATAAGATACCACAAAAAGAACCTAGCTGTCTATTGTAACAATTTCGTTTCCTATATTAAACAATGACTAGATTTTACTGACAAATGCGTGTTTATGGCAAGACTACTGATTACATCAAATTGTAAACCTGATTTAATTAATTTTGCGTTATTAATACGCACAGCCGGACTATCGGAAATCTAGAGAATGTCATGTTTTAATGTCATTTCGTGTAACCAATACCAATTACTGTCATCTGGACACTGTTAATAATTTATTGAATGAAAAACTTCAAGTATACTAAATGGTAATTAAGAGTAATAATATAAGACGTCTCCTATTAGATTTGAAAGTCTAAGTTTAGTGTATAGGGATGCGTTAGCTAATTAAGTTATATAGTTGATTGCGTATCCACAGGCAAATATACACACACACACAGTAAAACACATATGAGGCTTCATTATTTTGTTTCTAAAAAAACTTTAATGTACTATGTAACGAAGAAAAATGCTACCAGCTGCATCAAAACTATCTCCAATGAACAGAATAAGTTGAACTCAGCCAATGTTGTCTCACCGCAGATCAGGTAATTTTGGACAATTCTTTTTAGACAATAACCAAATACGGTGTAAAGACGTGACTAAGGGCCCTCTTCTTCTGCGTTTATGCTAATATTTGGTTACACTCAGTTGTGCATTTCACGGCATTTTTATGTGCGTTAAGACTTGGTGATAACATTTTGTTTCATTGTTTAAAGAGCCATTAAATGACGTAGAGTCAACGATCCACACTTGTTTTCAATATCGGAAATGCTGTTTAATTCAATCCAAAATGTATCTCGGAAGCTTTTTACGATATTAAACGCAAAACTAGCATATTTTTCGCTCATTATCCATTAATTGTGCGGTTCAATATTGCTACCTTTCTCTAGATAACAAAGATCCGCCATGCGAATCTTATTTGCTTCAAGCGTGCTCGAAAACTATGTAACCAAGTTATTGTTTGTTGCGGAAATTCTATACACTAAAAAGAAACAACTTGATTGAAAATTTTGAAAATTTCACTGAGCCATTAAAATAAGATGTTGAAACTGATGTTGTTCTGATGTTAGATTTCCAAACGAAGGTATGTACAGACTTGATGGACGTAACTAAAGTCATAAATTTCACTATTTACAAAATGTTCCAACTGAGGCGCTAGGAGTAATACACTTTAATTCGGAACTTTCTGTTCAACAGCGTGAATCATCAGGCACCGAGGATTCCCTGTAGCAACAACGTTACAACCAGAAGTATTTGATTAGGAGACATCGCCGTGACACCTGTAAAGAAAATAATAAATAAACGGAATTGAAGTATACTCAAATTTATGAACTATTAACATCGGTTAACTTAATTGGGTTTTGTGCACAAACATTTAATCGCGATACTCTGTTTAAGAAATTTAGGAAATAATAAAAAATGATTGACTAGCCTTAAATGATGCGTAGGTGATTGCGCGGAAGATTTGATTTTAGTGTGGCAGAAGTAGCCTGCGAAATAATTTAGAATGGTCATGTTCAGTTGCCAATAGCGGGATTATCAGAATTATGATCTAAAGGGATGTTTGGTATTAAGGCTATCTTCCTACTATATTTCTACTATGAAATTTGATTTGTTGAAAAAAAAATAATTAAAAGATATTTATGATTTAGACGACGATATGGAACTAGTGATATTTTCTTTTGATTCGAGAACTGAATGAAATTTTATCAAATATTTAAAAAAAAATTTTTAAATCATTTTCTCCTCATGTCAATCTCACTCTCTCTCTCTCTCTCTCTCTCTCTCTCTCTCTATATATATATATATATATATATATATATATATATATATCTGACAGAACTTCACTTGTTTAAATGACTGCCATCAGTTAGAATAACTCTTTCCTCATGAAGAAAGCTATTGCCAATTTGCTGTTTTTGTCTATTGAGTGCGCCACATCATTACCTTTTATAAAATAAACCTAAAAAATATAATAACACAATAAATGGCAGACATAATAAATATTGTGATACATTTTGCAAATTTTTAGGTTATTAATTTAGCTTTTAGGATGATAATAATATCATGAATAATCAGTACATCATTGTCGAGATTTCTATTTTGATCCTTCATTTTATATTGTCTTCACATCTAATAATAATAATAATAGCTAATAATAATAATAGTAATAATAGTAATAATAATAATATTAATAATAATAATAATAATAATAATAATATTAATAATAATAATAATAATATTAATAATAAATATTCTTTTTTATTTAGTATTACTACTATCGTTACTATCAATATTATTATTATATTAATAATATTATTAATATTAATAACTATTATTATTGTATTATTATTATTATTATTATTATTATTATTATTACTATTATTATTATTATTATTATTATTATTATTATTATTAGATGAAGACAATATAAAATTAATGATCAATATAGAAATCACGAAAATAATATACTGATTATTCATGATAAGATTATTTTATTAAATTTCTGTAAATACAAGAGTTATCCAATAAATGATGTCGTGCGTTTTGTTACGATAGCACAAACTCAAGAAATCCATGAGGAATTTTGGCAGATTTGTTCCTGATTTCATGTGTACTAATAAGTTACCTCACCACATTACCTCTTCTTAATCATAGGCAAAGTATAATTCTATTGAGAGTACCACGCAAGATCCGTGTCAGCAGACAGAAATAATAAATAATTAGTGTCGAGGAAAATAATGAAGAGACCTTAACATACAAAGGTGAATTTATCGGTGTTCAAATTACTGTTTTGTGGATAATTCTAATAGAGCTTTTCTTGTTTAGAGGGCCGTCTTAAGATCAAATTTGCCATTTCTTGTGTGACAGGTTATTCATCAGTTTTACAGTTCATCTGATGACTGGATTACATTCTTAGGTAATGTAAAGTAATCGTTAAATACTGCTTGTTACACAGAACTAATATATATGCAAGTATGTATTACGTACCATCCTATTATTTCACATTCTTTACCCAAATATATAGTGATTAAAGGGCGTAATACCGGCTCCTACTGATGAGTCGCCAGTAAGCACGAAACGAATGTGCATGAGATTATACTTTCCGTTCATGCTGCCTTTGGTTTATCCTTCTGGTCACAACTGAACTAATTTGTTACTAGGTTCGCAACACCTAATACATACTTGCATATATATGAGTTCTCCGCAACAAACAGTATTTAACTGTTATATATTGAATTGAATGATGTCATGCTTACCGCGAAATGTGATAACTGATATCGATCAAGGCCAGAGTGTATGGATTTACTGGAGTAACAGGTGTTCAGAAATTGTTGTAATTCTCAATTTCGGTGAACTATAGCATAATTTGATATCCATCATGTTGGTACCATGTTCCGACTATGAAACCATAGTGTTAGTACCATGTACCTTTTCGGTACAAAAATGTTGGTAACGGTTACTAACACAATAGCCATAGTGTTAGTATCCTTTACAGACTCGGTATATGTATTATATAGTGTGAGTTAGCATTGAAGTCGCATTGTCGTAGACTTTATATGATGTTAACTTCACTATTGCAGGTTTACACATTCGTCTAGGAGATTGTACCGTCCTATTATCCCACATTCTTCACCCAAATATATAGTGGTTAAAGGGCGTAATACCGGCTCCTACTGATGAGTCGCCAGTAAGCACGAAACGAATGTGCATGAGATGATACCTTCCGTTCATGCTGCCTTTGGTTTATCCTTCTGGTCACAACTGAAATAATTTGTTACTAGGTTCGCAACACCTAATACATACTTACATGTAAAGTACTCCACAGAAATAAAATCTCAGAATATATTAGTGGGCGGACCATGTATTGTGAACTTTTACAAACGTAATGGCGAAAAGTTCAACGTTTAAATTAATTATCTGATGACCAAATGAAATAAAGGAACTTGATAGAACGTTTGACAAAGAGGCACTGAAATCGTCTGGTCTATACAAACGATGAATAGATCAACATAGTAAACCAGAGTAAGTTCATAAATGAGATTTTCAGTACATGATGTCTTGATACGGATCTGTAAGTATTTCTAGGATGACGCATAAGTAAGTATATCAGGGCTTGAATACAAATGATAATTACTTATAAACCGGAACAAATACTTATAGTAATATACACCAGGAAACTGTCTCCTAGACATGACGACTAGTTCCCAAAGAAACATATCGTAATTCAGTTTTTCTTCCAAAAAAAGATTTCTAATTTGTGGCAGGTAATTAAATATTATAAGAGTAGCGTATCTCTTATATTAATTTTTTAAACGTATTTCCTCCTATTCTGGTATTACACATGTCTGCATCTTTTGTTTGTTTGTTATTACAAGTGACAGAAGCATTTGTCAGGGGCAGCATCTGGGCATTAGAGTAGCTTTCGCTTTAATGTTGCCATTTTTATCAAATAATGACTAACCAGTACACCAATAAACCAAATCAGCCATAATTTATTAATTATGCGCATTGAAACGTTAAACATTTCTTATAGGAAAATAATTTTAACTCCGATAGCAAACAGAGATCAATATGGAAAAAAAAGTTTCTCTGATTGCTATCACGATGGAACAGTTAGGTGCCACTGGATTTCATGTCTTAAACTATAACGCTGACGTACATTTTGCTAAGCAAATTGATTACAATGTGCACTTTTGTAAGTCGTCGCATAAATATATGTTCATTCAACTAGATGATGTCATATTTAAAATCGAAATCAGATGTGCAAAAGCTCACGTGGTCTTATTTATTTACTCATTTTCGAGGAAGCAACAGCATTAATATACTAATTAAAAAAATATATTTGGCAAGTAGCAGTAATTTGTTAAGCAAAACGTGTGTGATACTTGTTGATTTTCCATATTATAAAAAATTTCTTACGTGCGTTGAACATATTTTTTCTTGATCCTATGATTATTGAACATTAGCAATTCAGTTCATCAGATGAACTTCAAAACTTGGATTTGTGATCTGAGCGTAATAGAAAACAATCTTGGATCCAGCACACGTTAGTATGCCGCATTACATAAATATTCAATTCATTTTCTCTTACTAGAATGATGTAATTTGAATCATGATTGTTAAATTGAACTGAATGGTTTACATTACATAATTTTATAATTGAAATATATGACATGCAACAATTAATAATAATTTAAATATCACCAGGCAATCCTTATTTAAAACCTGGAATTTTATTACCTATATAAGGCATTGGCGTCAAGATATGGACTTTAATAATATCCACAAACAAATTTGTCGCCCCACATTCAATTTAGATTCTACCACACTGTTTGAAATATTTAAATGTTTCACATTTATTATATATATATATATATATATATATATATATATATATATATATATATATATGCCAGTCCTGTTTGTAGCACGACTAATGTTTAGAGTTACTTTATTCTTGTATGTACATAAGACTAATTTTCCTTTGACAGTCAGTTTTATAGATTTTAATATTGTTGAATTTTGAATATTCTTCGCTTTCTTTTATTATGTTATTTTTCTAGAACTTTTATTTTTGGGTGTTTTAATTTTTCACTTCTGCCATTTAACTTATTTTGACTGTGTGAGGACATGTTAAATTGAACATATATTATGGGAAACAAGGACATTCAGTTGTGATGATTTGTCAATTATATTTTTTTGGAATTATTCAGTTTTCAGGAATATTCTGTAACGATATTAAAATTTGCATAATCACAAATTGTATATAGTTTTATCTTGTAAATAACATGTGCTCTTATGTATTCTAACAAGAAGCTGGTGGGCTGTCACATATATATACTGCAAAAAATAATGATCAATTAAGAGAATATGACCTATTTTTCTTAAATACACCAAAAACCTGAAACGAATTTTAAACTAAACTTGTAATGGGGTTAAAATTGTTTGGAGGAATAAGAATGTGTATCAGTTTACAATTTATAATTATTTATGTGAAACAGTCGTCCAAATGCTCTTTTTAAATTATGTTTCGTTGTATTTCTTAATGTGTTCGTGACTGTGGTTGGGTGTTGCCAAATCCAAATATTTGTTTAAGTGCTGTTGACACCTCGTCACACAAGAAGCTGGTTCTATGAATGAATCACCATAAACAAATAAATGGATTCATGTATCCGTCAAAGTGGACCCTATAATGACCAATAAACTTAACACGCTCCACGGGGCAAGCAAAATATATAAAAATAAAAAAACTGCACTTTCGATGAAGGTTTCGGCAAAGAAACAGATATTGCACAACCATCTGATTGCCAAATACATCAATCCAGATTACAAAGAGCTGTTATTATCAGGACACAGAAAAATTTATGACAGTTAATATGTCTTGCAAATATCTCACAAGAGTAATATTAGAAAATGTAAAAGCCTGGTTGAAACTTAACTAAAATATAGAATAGTTATAAATGCTTTGATAGAGAGAGAGAAAAAAAGAGGGGGAGGGAGAGAGGAAGTGAGAGCAAGATAGAATAAAAGGACGGTTCCACATTCTTCTACCAAATATATAGTGGTTGAAGGGCGTAATACCGGCTCCTACTGATGAGTCGCCAGTAAGCACGAAACGAATGTGCATGAGATTATACTTTCCGTCATGCTGCCTTTGGTTTATCCTTCTGGTCACAACTGAACTATTTGTTACTAGGTTCGCAAAACCTAATATATACTTGCATATATATTAGTTCTTCGCAACAAACAGTATTTAACTGTAATATAATGTTTATATTGTTTGCCAATATGACAATTGTTAGGCTTAACGAAATATATATACGAATATCGATCTAAAACTTGTAATTTTAATCAACCTTATCATGGGAGAAATGCGGAATATGTTTTCATTTTTAAATCTAATTATATAATAAATTATGTTTACAATATTACATTTAAATTGAATTCACCATGTTGCAGTTGAACAGTGTGCTATTTAGTTGTGTTGCTCATTTTCTAAAAATTCGTACAATTTTCCGAACAACCGACCAACAACAAATATAATAATTACCGGGAAACTGTTTTGCGGAGCTACGTGGTTACATGGTACCGTATTCATTTTGCTCCGGATAGTGAAGCTCCATGTTTCTGTAGACTTCTACAACAACGAAATTATTGGTCATTTAACTCTAACTTATTATTCTCTTCATGAGTGTTTTTCAGTGCATGCTTGTAAATGTGAAAGTGTCTGCACGTGTACACCTATCCACCTACATCATGGTAATCAATTAATACATATGGAGGATTCAATAGGTAAGCATACACCATGCCTGATTGTATTTTCGTTTCTATAGGTCTGAGAAGTTATCAGTTATATAGAATTAACTGCACGTGTGCGTTCATAAAATTGTAAATAATTCTTTTAATGTCGATTTCTGTTTGCACACGTCCGACACATTTGGGAACACTGACTATCATACGTGAAGTAATTGCGTGTGGCATCCAGGTAGGAAAGGGCAAGATAATGTGAATACACCGATCGCAGATTCTTTCCCCCTTAAATTATCAAGAGGTAGTAAAATCATAAGTTTCATTAAGATAAAAATTTAAAATAAGGTAAGTTTTTAAAAAAATTCCAAAATGACCTACTGAAGGGAAAAATTATTAACTACTGTAAAAAAATATTTTGTAACGTAAAACTTTATTACAAAGTTTTCACTTCTTAATAAAACGAAGTTGAAAGATACCGTAATAAAAAAAGTTAATAATGAATGAACTGAAACGATAATCTTAAAATTTTCTAATAGATCTTTAGTTAATCATTCCCTGAGAACTGTAATTTAATAGCAATCTAACGTTCTTACTCTTTGGCTTTTGGGATTTTCCAATTCTGGCTCGTGCAACGTTCGTTTCCTATCATTGCTTATTATCGTATTCCAATTCTAGTCAGGTAAATTTCCCATGACTATTTTATTCAGAATGTTATCTCGATTTAAGTTCACAGAATTCTCTTATCACTCATATCCATGTATTACGACCACATATTGGTACGCGTCTGTAAGCATATCAGCTACCTCTGTGTCCTGTCTCTGCCGTAAGACGTGCAAAATCTGATCTTTGAGCGTGTCTATATTTGTGTGGGATTCTATGCCTCTCTTTTCTTAGCTGATTTGGAAATTCATTTATTCCTGATACGACTGAAGTGATAAAAAATTGCCACCGGTGTATCAATGTTGTCTTGTTACCTTCCTTATCTAGATTCCACTCCAGAACAATTGATTTAATAAAGTAAGTCTTTAAAAATTGTTCTAGCCTGTGCAAAGCACAATTTTAGTTTCGCTTATATGAAAGCATTCGTGCAGTTAATAATATGTGACTGATTACTTCTCAGTCATAAACAAATTCACACACACTCAGAGGCATGGCGTGCGCTTATCTAACGAAACGTCATAAGTTGTTATTAGAGCACTGTAGTTTTACTTGAATAAGTGTACACGCGCAGACATCTACTCATGAACACACTAAAATGACACGCAAGACTATCTATTGAAAAGCCAACTATGATTAAGATATCTACCAGTAAGTATAAATGAGGCAGTTCAAGATAATCTTACCAATTTACTTAATAATTATCAATTACATGTTTTGATGTGCATGACGTGCAAATGGTATCGGAAACAGATGGCCGAACTGTCCGGTTTAAAAATTAAGAGAGTGGATGATACTGCTTGATGATTTTGCCTGTATCGCAACACAAGGACCAGGTAAAAAGTCAAACCGTTTATTTAGAAAGAATTTTGATAAACCTAATAATAATACACGCAAATTTAAATAAGTCGATATAGAAAAGGTCGCCGATTTCTGCTTAACAAGAAGACCGACAAAACTTCTTTTGAAGCGGTCAATGGCTTGCCGAAAAAATTCAAGTTTGTTTTCGATTACCTTTGTTTTCCCTCCATTCTTATTTTTTACAGTAATTAAGTTCTGGATGTATCTATGTGGTAATGTCAACACACCTGTACATTGCCTCCAATGTAGGTAAAATTGAGACAGGCAAACCGTTGTAGCTGAATTTCCGGAAGTGTGTTGTACAAGCCCAGTGGAACTTCTGCCAGAACCTCGTTCGTTTAATGTCCTCTGCTCGACTGCATCTTTTGAAGAATGAAATGCGTAGGTTAACCGAAATCCATGCTCATATGCACTGATATGATGGTCAGAAATAAACCTAAATCGGTGCCATAGAATTAGAAAAGAATTAATTTAGTTTAGTTTCTACTGAAAAAGAACGATTGGGCATATTTATTAAATGATAAAAGATTTAAATTCTTTTTAATTTATGCAGATGTTTTTTTAAATTCGGCATCACATAATTTTAACACGTTTAAATATAAATTTTGAAATGTTATATATATATATATATATATATATATATATATATATATATATATATATATATATATGTATATGTATATATATACCGACTAATCAAAGCATTTTCAATAGACCAGCAAGAACATTTAAAAGACAATTCATTAAAAATACGTTTTTATATTTAAGAATAAAATAATCATGATCTACAATTCGCAAAGGATGTATTAGAATATCAGTAAACTGGAAATTTTATGTGGATTTTTTATTGAAATCGTGCACCGTCTGCATTAAAAGCTCTGAGACCAATCATCTATCTCAAATTTAGCCAAACAGCGTTAACATACAATTATCTCCTAAGGTCCGCAAAATGTTTCTATTATTGACCAAAATTATTAAAATTATATACATTTATTTGAACGGTACGATACTAACACTTTCTTTAACTAGTCAATAATGTATGTTGGCGTTTTAAAGAACAAGGATTAATTAATTTCCGGTCAATTAAAATCAAATTAGATTAAAGGATTTGGTGTTCTTTTTAAGCTTTTTTCTCAAATTGATGAGAGGAAACGAAACATTTACGCTGTTTTTGTGCAGGTCGATGTTTTTTGCTTTCACAGGTATTTGACAACATTTTCGTCTTTATTATATAATAATTCCTTTTTTAAACGTGGTTTGAATTTCGAAAATAAAGTTTGCTTAAATTTTTAATATTGCTGACCAAAGTTTCTTAGATACATTGTCGAATTTGAGGGATTAGACTTCCATGGATCTCCATAATAATGGTTGAGCGATTGCACTAGATATTTAGAATTATATCTACTAAAGAATAATATATTTGGAGTAAAATATATTGAAATGTATCGATAATAGCTAAAAAATATGCTGAACAATAGAATTTTCCTTGAATCCTCTGTATTCCTAATTCGAAACAAGAAATTGTACAATATAAGTAATTTCGCAATTATAAGAAATAGCGCAGCTAAAATAATTGAAAATATCCACATTTTCTGTTAAACTTTGTGATTAATTCGATAAAAATAATAAATTAATGTTACGTGTAAAACGCATAATACTGACAGATGATTCAATTTAAAAAAAAATATACTACCTATGTTTATTTCAATCAAAAGCAACTTATTCGTTTCTCAAATTTGCCAACTCAAAAATAATATATAGCAACATAATTTAGGAATTTGAGATTATTTACTGACACTATAAATGAACAGTTTGCGCATCCATGCATTACCTGTCTAACTTGTTAATCTAGGAAATTGTATTGTCAAATTTAACATTCTAAAGATCAGTACATTGGCATGCTTTCGTCTTGCTCCACACGCCATTATATAGACGAGATAATATCAGTTTATTTTGTTATTCATTAAATATCTGTTTAATATTAGTGAACAGAATAGATCTACTTGATATCTTCCAAAAAATTGGTGAAATAGGAGCAGAAAATCTCGATTTAGCTCCTGTGACCATAGTCCAACTGAAGAGAAGAGTTGAAGTCTATATCCGTAATTGGTACCATTCTTCTTTGTAAAACTTGTAAAATATCAGACGAAATTATCAATTTCGCAAAGATCTGATTGATCCCCATTTCCAAGTAAGCATCGAGTTTTTCTTCTTATTGACTGGTTGCGTATTCGACCCTTTCTTCCAAAGGCTTCAACATCGCTCATACTAACCACTGAGTATGAGGTACGAAGATTAGATTTGTACCTCGTTTCCAGTGGTTGATATAAACGATTTTGAAGCCTTCGGAAGAAAGAGCCGAATACGAAACCAATCAATAAGAAGAAAAACTCGATGCGTATTTCAAAACGGGGATCAATGGGATCATTGTGAAAATGATAAAGTGAAGTGTCAACCCGCGAAACCAATTTGCAGAGGTTCAACATTTGACGCCGGCATTGCTCAACCATTCATGAAATTGCTGACCGACCCTTTTCAATTGAATTTCAATTTGCAACTGCCTAGTTCGATTGTGGCCTATTCCGTTTTGTATACATTCGTTTCTGTACATAAATAAAATAATATATTTATACATAACGATGTAGAACTTATTTAGCGAAACCTAACATATTTTTAATATCCGTTACGAGATGATCTTTGCAATAAAGAGTTGATCCAAGATCTTTGAATTCGTTTCTTAATCGTATCTCGATGTAAACATTGATCACTAATTCGATAAGGTATACATAATTCAAATCAGTTCTACAGCCGATTCTTAACATTTGTGATTCTTTAGAATTGATCTTGAATTGAAGCTGTACTAATTGTCTACTCAGATATATTATATATAAGTTTTTGTTGTTAATAGAGTGTTCAAAGTTTCTTTAATGTATCGGAAAATAAATATTCAAAATATTGGCGATATTTCAGTGCTGACCCAGTAACACCACTTTCTGTTTGCTTGAACTATTGAAAGACCTCTAATAAAAATATTTGCAAAATACGGATTTCGTCATCGTCATCATTAAAATAATCATGATTTTCAATTTTAAACTTAAGCAACTTTTTTTAAAACAGTAGAAAAATAAATCAAATTTACCTCCACAGTTTATATTGGCCACGAAAAATAAACTTATTAAAAACTATTCAATTAGAAATATTTATGACTTGCCATGTTAAACAAGATTATCACTCCTTAAGAATAGAGAAAGGATTTCTAGAGAGAAACTGTGCAATTCTCGCAAACGATCAGCACAATCCAGACGATCACGTAAAGATTACCTCGATACGAACCTTAGCTGGAATATGGCGACAATCCTACACAGTCATGCAGTGAAATTACTAACACCTCGTCCTATCGACATGGCATGTGACTTGTCGCTGACGCTGAATGAGAACTCATCGTCTAACTGTGGTAATCTCGATTCAATGTGTATGTTAATATCGATTTAATCAGCGCATTTTAATGCGCAGTTTTCGTAATCGAGCGGGAAGTCAACATTTTAAAAATGAGCTTTGGTCTATTACATACGTTTTCTAGAAATTTGTCACCTCTGAAAGCAGTCAGGTGCTCGAGAATAAATATAAAATCGCTCGATAGAAACAATGTGTTCCGACACAAATCTTGGTGGGAAAAAATTGGAATCGGTTAAATTTAAAAAATATCTTTCACAATATTTTTTTCATTTGCACATTAAAAGAGACGAAAATTCGTTTGGCGAGGAAATGTTTAACTCTAATATTTACCAACACCAGACATAATAGGCACTTAGGAATTTATTCGGAGAGTTAAAAAGATATATAAAAAGCAATTATTTTTTTTATCTCTGAATGAAAGCTAATGGACGTAACTGTGTTATTTTATCAATTTTTTAGAACGGAAAATAATTTGAATGGGAATATATGGAATATGGACAAATAAAATAACATTATGTTTTGTTGTCTTTAGTAGATATATTTCTACATAGGTTTGGTAAACAGAAGTGTTGTCTAGGAAAGGCAAATCGTTCCAGTCAAGTTCAATGTATGCGAGACTGCTAGAGGTGAGAGCCGCATATCTAACATTGATTTCCATATATATTCAATGCGATTTGATCCTCGATAGTCAGTTCACCGTCGTAATCTAAAAGATTATCATGTAAGGTCTAAACGCGTCAGTGCGTTGCGTCTGGCGGTAGTTTTGTTATGTTGTTCGACGTCTGGTTAAATATACTGGGATTGGTGTTTACTTCAAGCCCCCAAACTTCATTTTAAGAATTATTAGCACCACCTACGCAATCAACTATTGTTGAAAAATCGTGTTGAATGTTTTATTCAAATGTATGACATAGATAAAGGTAGCTTGTTCAAGACGAACAACGAGTGTGAGTTCAATATTACCTTCGCCAGTTTGTTCACACTGGATAATGCTTCAATTCAGGTATATTTATACATCGATACCAGAGGGGTCGTAATGTATTTAATTTTATTTTTTGGTATATTTATCCATAGATCGTGTTTAATGACAGCTATGCTACAAGTCTTTGCATCAATACTTATTACAATTTAAAAATTTTGAACAATTATAATCTCTTCTTGAATGGTTTCGCAGTGGGAGCTTCAAAAGTTGAATCTCCGTGATTCACGTTTGCGGATTGTTGCTTTGCACTAACAGTTTGGCAAAGATCCGATAGATCCCCAGTTCCATGTACGCATACAGTTTGCCTTCTTATTGGCTGAGTACGGATTACTTCTTTCCTTCCGAAGGCGTCAACTTCGTTCATAATATCCAGGAGAAATGAGGTAGGATCAAATCATCAATGAATGGCGACGTTTCGAGACACCAGTATTCGTTCCATCATAAGGCCTCGAATCAAATATATACATAACAAAATAATGCCAATTGCAGATTTAAGTGAGTAAGTTAAAATCTAAATAGAGCTATTTCAGAGCGAGATTACCACATTTCAGTAAATCTGCTATTGTAAATATTGTGCTGTGTATATATGTGATTCGGGCCTGATAATCAAAGGAAAAATATTGCTCCGAAACGTTGCCAGACAACGAAGATTCGATCTTATCCTACTTTCAGTTGTTATTATTAACGATGTCGAGGCCTTCGGAAAAAATGAACGAGTCCGCATCCAGCCAAAAAGAAGACAAACACGATGCGTACTTTGCAAAAGGGGATCAATGGAATGTTTGCGAAACTGATAGTGCAATTATAATCTAGTTCAGACATTGATGTATTATTTAACAATATATATATATATATATATATATATATATATATATATATATATATATATATATATTGATAGTTTTTAATTTCACCATTTTTTTAAATGTAAGAACAAAACAACGTACTCCATGGAATAACATTTATTAATAAATCTTATTTATACCAGTATCTACAGCCATTGTTCTGGATTCGTTAGTATATTCGTTCATCCAATCCCACTGTACATTTGTCGTAACCAATCTCCTCTTCGTTATGTTAGCCTTTGTTTTTCGCAATATATATATATATATATATATATATATATATATATATATATATATATATACTAACGAATCCAGAACAATGGCTGTAGATACTGGTAGAAATAAGATTTATTAATAAATGTTATTCCATGGAGTACGTTGTTTTGTTCTTATATATATATATATATATATATATATATATATATATATATATATATATATATAAAACAACAAGCACCTGACCTTAATATTCAAAAGTTTCATCAACATGATATTCTTATCGACTGGCCAAGAATAACAAAATTCAACAACAATCTACTAGTATCCAGTCAAGAACAAACAGACCCTCGACTAGAATCAACAAAAATACAATCGGATTGGCAACAAACAGAAGTGGAAATAACAGAGGCGCATACGGTGACAGAAGTTTCCAAACAATATGAGCGTTTAACAATGCAATCCACACTGGCGCTGTTACCATGTGGAAATTATAAATTTGCGCAACAAGTTGAAACGATCAACTACACTGGGGAAAATAGCACTCGTACATGTAACAGTGAACAATGAGCACAAATGGCTAATTCTCAAGCCATCAAAACAATAATGACCAGATCTCAGACATCACTTTGCAATACTGAGAGAATGACCTTTACATGCAAACACGCATACACACAAACACAAACGCATACACACTCACCAACTAGCCAAAACAAGAAACAGAAGTAAAAACGAGGCAGATTTATCACTAGCATAATCAATTATAAACCCAAAATGTATATATATGTATGAATGCAAAGCGATGATTAGTATTTACGAAATAAATGGCCTTTATCCACTTTGTTAATGCTGTTGTGTTCTAGTGTATATATATACATATATATATATATATATATATATATATATATATATATATATTCTTTGATGTAACTACGTTAATTTCAGGTGAAAAAGCCATCTTAAATGATACATCCTGGAACTTAAATTAAATTCAGACCTGAGCTGTACAGTAATGGACAGTTAAGGAAAATTTTGTCACTACACCGTAGTAAATTAAAGAGTGACCGTATAGCATCATTAAAAAAAGCAATTAGTATTTCATCCTAGTCTACATTTTTATCCAGAAGCTACAAAAAAGAAATTTGAATGTATCGCCTATTTGATATGATTCAAACCAAAAAGATCGAAACACCGTTTCACTATTCATCTATTTTATCGAACATCTTGCACAACAGAAAACGGATTCATTACAAATCCAATTTTTTTAATTACACCTAAACAATGAAATTCATTTGATGAAAAACAGTAATAGTTGATTTCAAAGCACTTATAACAAAAAGACATTTATTATCAAGTAAATCTGGGGAAATTATTATTTTCACCTAAAAGGATTTCATTCAATCAAACAGAAGGATACGTTAATGTCGACCTCAAGTATTATTTCCCAATACACATGCGCGATTTGCCGATCACCTTACGTAGGCCGATCGACCAGGTGTCTTATTACTCGAATGAGAGAGCTTTGTAGCTTAAACGTCTGTTTCAAATTCCATGGCAAATAAATGGATGCGATTTTGCATCACATCATTGAAACTTCACACGCATGTTCTCCAGATAGTTAAGATTATTACCTTATTAATAACTGAACGGAATTAGCCACATACCAAGCTTTATGGTTGAATATATTGCACTTGTTTTTAAACAAGCATTAGAAGCATGTTCGGGCATGAGCATAAAGATTGATTTTATTTTGCGCATGAAAAGGGGTTTACGAATTTTATTAAGGCTCGCATTTCAAAAGAATATATATATATATATATTTATATATATATATATAAGCATCTATCTATTTATTAAAGAGCAAATACACACAAGATAAATTAGATTGAATTGAACATTAATATCCTAAATAGACATTGTTTGGGCTGCTTGATAAATATTAGTTTACTCAACATTGCGTTATTGATGTAAACACGTGACATATTATGTAACATTAGTAAAGTATATTATTGAAAATTGTGTTTAGTGTGTGAATAAGAAACTCAGTGGTAAGAGCAACAGATTCAAAAGCGGACTTGCCTAGGTTCTAGTCCGGTCCGCGGCTAATCCTGGACATTACGTGATGAGTTTCCAATGAGGAGTAAAACTCTTTAGAATGAGATTCTCCAATGTTTGAATACGGGTCGCTGAGAAAATATGCAGTAAACCTTTCTACATTGAGAAATTATTTTGGTTAGATTCGAGTTCTCGAATGTTCGAACGTCAGTTGCTGCGAAAATGTGCGTCAAACATCACATAGCTGAAAATATATAATGCTGTGAATCATGTTATTTAGTGTTCGATAAACGGTTGTTGAGAAAAATGTACGGGAGGTGTTGCTTAGGTTAAAGTTTATATTACTGAGAATCATGTTCTAAAATGTTCGATCACCGGTCACTGCAATGTTAGTTATAATCAAAAATTTATGCCTTCGCATCTTTACAACATATTTTAATTATATATATATATATATATATATATATATATATATATATATATATATATATATATATATATATTTTTTTTTTTTACATATATATGTGTATGTGTGTGTACGTTTATGCATAGAAATATCGATTTAAATACTCATTACGGGATTTTGATTATGTATAAATTAAATATTGCATGAGGTTCAAAAAACGGAATTCATCCAGCTGATCGGCATTGTCACCAAAGCGAACATTTTGCGCACTGTCCAGAATTTGCCGCGGACGGGAAAGGAGCCTGGTCACAACTGCTTTGGTGTCAGTAACCCTACTCGGTGTGCCAAACGTACGGAATTCAACAGTGGATAATGTCATAAACTACGCAGCAACTTGCCCAGGTTAGTATCCCAACCGCGTCAAATTAGTGGCAGTACGTGAATAGATCTCTTTAAGGGCAAGAGTGGTCTGCTGGATGAAATTAATTTCTTACGAGATGCAATATTCCGTTTACTCTGACGATATATATATATATATATATATATATATATATATATATATATATATAAATTATATTATCATTAATTTAATGTATTAATCGTTCCTGCAAGTAGCATGCTAAATTAGAAAAATTCTGAACAAAATTATCAATTTAAAAATTTTTTGATTGCGCGTGCTTTGATATCTATTTTTTAAATAAAATATCTGAGTGTGTCATAAATGCCAACCAATAATATATTACCACACACGACATAGCAAAATTACCGTCACATGCACACACACGTTCTGACGTGATTCGAACTTCCGTTGTCATTGTCAGAGTAGGAAGGCACGCTAATTAACGAGGATCAATCCTCTATGCGTATGAAAGAAATGCAATATAAGAAGTGCGGCTCTCACCTCCTGTAGTCTAGTAAGCATTACACCTGAATAGAATTTTTGCATGTAGTTATCTTCTCAAATTATATACAGCTTTACTAATAAACACTTCTTCATACATTTTTTCTAGGAAACGGTTAGGAATTAAATTAGAATCGATATTAATATGTAAGTTTGAAATACAAATTAACCTGGAGAATCTCATATAAAAAACTTTGCATAAAGCAGACAATGAAGAACCGTCGTCCGATCAATCAAAGACAGGCAAAAAAATGTGTATACTTCAGTTTGGCTATTGGATGCATAAATATCTTTCTTGGGATGACATGATGTAGCCTAACCATAATTGGCATACAGAATTCACTTTTTGGCATTGAACTCCATTGGGAAAATACCTTATCTGTAATGGCTTTAGTAACATAGTTTTAGAGTTAAGGCGTAAGAAATTATCCGATTGCCGTTTAGTCTAAAAATTCTATTATAACTGCAAATAATTAAGAACTTTACAGTTTTATAACCATGGTGATTACTAGTGTTACCAGTACGTTTGTCGAGATTTCTATTCAACGTCAAATAATTAAGATAAAAATAAACTATTTATATTTTTTTGTACACAGTATCCCCGAGTTCGTTTATTTAGGGAATTATGATAATTATTATTTTGGTTTATCTGAGTTCTTTTAAAACATAGGCAAGATGACCTATTGTAATTAATTTTTCTTAATCTGTTCTGTGGATATTTTCTTCTTAATTTTGATTTAAGTTTTAATTGTGCTAAGATAATTTATTTAAAAGATTGTAGATGAACTGAAAACTAATTTAAATATGAAAAACAGTACAAATGAAATTAAAATGTGCTTAAAAGTAAATATTTTGCAATATATTAAGAAAAAAATTTCTTACTTGAATATAATTATGTTACGATCTTTGTGTTAAAATATTATAAACAAATTTTATTCTTTTTTAATTTGGCAATTGTTATTAAGCTCCTGTTTTTTTCAAATGTGGCTGACTATTCTACAATTTATTTTATTATATTTTATTGCGCAATATTTTGAAAAGTCGAGCCGTAAATTGTGCTCCACCATTCTGTAACCTCCATCCTTTAAAGTCGAATAATTATCTACCAAAGACATGTATTATATTTATTAAATCACAGTCAATCATAATAAGCATGAAATTACTCAATTGCTGCATACCATCTAAAATATTTAGTAAGGCGTTTTATAAAGATTAAACATTTTTATCAATAAATATGCGCGTAAATTGATTTCATGTCAGATAAGAAGGATTTACCGAATTGCGCTTGCTTATTCTCGAATAGATAGTAGTTACAGGAATTTCGTTGCTAGAAATTGAAGTAATCTGTTAACGTATCGCACAATACTTGAACTAATAAAACTCTGCGTTGAGGACGTATTGCCCTCTACTTCTTATGAGAATTTAGAAAGCCACGAGCTCAAGCAAAATATGATGGCTGGTTTTGATTGTGCCAACATTGATAAACAAAATACCTTCATAGAATTAGCTTTGAGAAAAACGTATTGTCCCATATGTGCAATGAGATTTATTTTTTAAAATTAAACAGCTATTGAAGTCTAAAATAATTTAAAATAGAAATCAAACCAATGGACTACTTTTGAGAAATTATGCAGGTTACAGAGCTCGTATTTTTTGGTGGTGGTGGTATAGTAAAACAAATTTGGCGAAAACATTTATTCTGTTTTCGAAATGTCGGTGTATAGAAAGTTATTTAAACATGTCGATAAAATTAGCCACCGAAGTTATGCTCTTATCTGATTAGTCTAAGCGATAAAATGAATAAACAAACTTAATTTGCGAACCAATGTATCATATTTTCCTTTACGTAAAATTATTCTCTGAGTTTGATATGTGTATGATTTTTTACGACATTAAAATTAATGACTTTTATATGCAGTGCCACTGCTACAATAATTCAGTTTAAAATTACAAAATGAATAAAAGCATGTTTTAACAGCCGGCTGTACTTATATTCTGAAAGATTTCTGTTTGTAATGAAAACAATTCAATCTATTATGCTAATTTACTTTTAGGAAATTGTGTCGTCGAGTATTCAAACCAGCGACACTAGTTTTAGTATTCTGTTGGTTTTACATCGTCTGGGAACAATTGCTGGTCACGGATATTAATTTCATTCCTTGATTAGTTATATGGAATAAAAAAATAGGAAAGATACGACGTGAATATCAACAAAACCATCCATGTTTTTTCCAGTCAAAAATAGGGATTGCTGTTTCGCAATTATATATGAATTTGGAAATTTAGTCTTGCATTATCAATTCAATTTGTAAAATACTTTGTGTATTGAAGTATTTTTTAAAAAGAGAATTAATATCGAATTGGCGGCTATAAAGTTAATATTTTGCGAAATCTAAATACACCTGAGAGTTCTGGTTCCCTAAATAGAAATTTTTAAATATGAATGATATTAATTAGGATTTGCAACACAAATATTGCTAAAAATAAACCGAAACATTAATGAATAATATGACCGATACAAATGTATATTTCGTTAGTTAATATTTAGATCAGTCACGACGGAGAGTGTTTTGCAGCATTAGACATCAACTTTTCTTGCTTGATACCTATTGTAAAATAACTGTGTTGGAATGTGATAATGATTTATTGTCTGTGGCGCGTTTTAAATCTAAAAATAATAAATCATTGAACAACATAACTTTGTTTGTGATATGATACGAAATCCATCCCCTAGAATTTCGATTCTTAATTTATTGGCAACTATTTAAATGGAATCCGGAGTTTTTGCGCCTTGAAATTAAACTACAACATTTAAATCATTACGCGCGTTGCATGTTGGCATGTAATAAAACTATTTAAATTGTAAACGGTCAAAGTAAAATGCTGGCAAGTTTGCTCTACCTGATAACCAAATGCCGTCCCGTCGAAGTAATGCTCCTTGGAACGTAGTTATCAACAGCCGCTTTCGGATTCAGCAGGGAAACGTTTGATCCACAGGCGAAAAATACTCGTGATTCACGTTTTACCGTGGGTCCATCGAACACTTCAAATCGATCCCCCTGCACATACTCCGTATCCTGCCACTGCTCAAAATTGTGGCCTTCGGATGTCAGCTTATTACGGTCACTAATGTAACTCTCGCCGGGCAGGCTTCGAAATTTTCGACGGTTTAACATGGCCTCGACAGCTTTCTTTCGATGCCTCTGCGCCGGACTAACCCACCAGATACCGTCCTTTCGTAAGTTCTCAGCGTGTAAGCCGACCTGCCCCTGGCGAAACTGGTTTTCATTCAGTTTGTCATGTCGTGTTCTGTTGTGCTTGCCAGGATACAACGAATTTGCTGGCTGATTTAAATGACTTACGACACCGCTGTTGGTGTCATCTTTTACGTCACATCTTGAAAAGTTGTTCAAAATAGATTGTCAATTTTAAAACAATGCGATGTAGGTTAGACGTATTTCTTTTTTCAATTTACACAGATTAATTTTACCAAATTTAATAAAATTACTCGTTGCACCAAAAAGAGGTATTAAGTACGCAAAACAAAGACTGACATAACGAAGAGGGGATTGGTTACGACAAATGTACAGTGGGATTGGATGAACGAATATACTAACGAATCCAGAACAATGGCTGTAGATACTGGTAAAAATAAGATTTATTAATAAATTTTATTCCATGTGCTTAGCAAAGGTTGTTTTCATATTTAAAAAGAATGGGTGACAGGTAAAAGATATATGTATATATATATTTTATGTAAATATATGTAGTTCTAATTAGGAAGAAAAAACACATTAATAACAATGTGGATAATGGCCATTTATTTCGAGAAAACTAAACTTTAACTTTACAATCTTTGAAATATATACACTCTGAGTTTTCATTTGATTATGTGGGTGGCAACAAATCTGAACCGGCTTTACTTCTATTTCTTGTTTTTATAAACTTACCATTTAGAGGCGACGTACAGACTTCAATAATTGCACGGCGGCTGAATAAAATAACAAAATTCAACAACAATTTAATAGTATCCAGGCCAGACCGAACACGCCCTCGACTAAACTCAACAAACATTCAATCGGATTGGAAACAAACTGAAGAGGAAAAAACAGATGCACATACTTTGACAGAAATTTCTAAATAAAATGAGCATTCGACTTTGCAATCCACACTTGCGCTGTTTCCAAGTGTATAAATCAAAGTTGCACAACATAGGGAAAGGAACGACCACACTCGGAAAAATAACATTCGTACACGTAACGATAATTCGAACAGTTGATTATCTCTCAAGCTGTCAATATAGGAATGACCAGATCTCAGACACCACTTTGCAATATAGAGAGAATGACCTTTACATGCAATCAGGCATACACAAAGACACAAACGCATAAACACTTACTAATCAGCCAAAACAAGAAATATAAGTAAAACCGAGTCATTTTTGTTGCCACCCACATATTGAATTGAAAACCCAGAATGTATACAAATGAAAGATTGTAGAGCGTAGTTTAGTATTCTCGAAAAAAATGCTCATTATCCAATTTTTTATTTAATGTTTTATGGGTGATATTGTGTATTTGAAGGCAATGGACATAATAAAGATATATATATATATATATATATATATATATATATATATATATATATATATATATATATATATATAAATGTATTTTTATTGCAGCTAAACTATTTTTACAGAAATAGCCATATATTTGAAAGTCTGGTCAAAATGTAGCCAATCGATATAAGAGTACGTGGATCGGAAAGTTGAATTAATTGCACGGCGAGAATGACCGTATTCGCAGAAGCACGAGCTAATACACGCATACAACGAAACTCGCCATTTACTGCAAACACACGAACGTCTAGAGCGAATAAAAGAAATAGCACCTAAATTCCTAGTTAATTAATAAACTGAACACTTTTGTCTTTTATAATTCTGGGCATGTGCTTGAGTTGTCAATTATTCACGAACTAAATTGACCATATATTTGCCCCTGAAATACGATGGCAAATTAAACGGTTTAGATGAAATATGAACGAAAAATGTGAATACATTCATAAAATTAAAGTTCAAGAAAATTATTAATCTATATTTGTGTTTTCTATAAAGAGGAAATTCAGAATAAATTTTAATTACTTAAATATTTGCTTAAATATTGAGCCGGATGTGCAACGACGCGGGTTCTGTTATCGGAGAGTTTCGTTCAAGATTTTGGCCATCTCCACCATCCAACAGTTGCCGCACATTGCAAGCATTATACGCCTCCAAATCGTCTAAATTTGATGCATTTTCTGCTGGTCTGCTGCAAATTTCGCATAAAAAGTTATGCTTGTCTATGGATATACGCACAAAAACTACCTTATATCCTCCACACCAGCTAGGAGTGTGCTCCGACAAACACAAATTCGATCTTCTGCTGCATTTTACTAAAAGAATTCGATTACCACTGCAAATTACCAACGTAGATAAGCTTTGGAGCTTGTTACAGATCTATTAATTAATTCCAACGATGAAGAATGGTGAGCTCTAAATAATAGTAACCAAATTAATAACGAAATTTTTTTGAATTTCGAATTTGTGTTGATTGCTATTTCTCAACTTTGATTAAATATCAAATAAAATTTCATGCCAAAAACTTGAAGAGAGACTCGGTTTTGGAAGTACGATTTTCCATCAATTATATTCATTTTCTGTGTTTACTGGGAATCCAAGCTATAGACGAAATAACGTAATCTAGTCTATATAACTTACGCTTGCTAATCCAGTTCAGCGAGTTATTTAAAAAAAACATTAAAAATTTAGCTTTTTATTTTAAATGCTGCATTCGTTATGAAATCTTTCTAAAAATACAAACAATACATATTTTTTATATTCCCAATTAGATAGGTAATATATTTTTTACCAAATAAAATAATCTGAGTCTCTTAGGTAAGTATTTTAAAGAAATTATTGTTTGAAATTATTTTACCCTAACTTGGTCTATTCAGAGTGTTTTTGTTCGCAAAAATATGACATTTTTTAGTTTAAGCTAAATAAATTTATCTACGTTCTGCTGATAAATGCCTTCAAATGCATTGTATTATAAATACAAAGTTTGCGCAAAAGATGCCCCCTTGGACATGATATCAAACACACCTTTCAGATACCGTAAAGAGAAACGTCCACACAATTGGGCACAAAATTAAACGTTTTCATTTCCATATTCGTATAGAATTTGAAAACTTCAGTTTCTACACATAAATGGGAAAAATGTCATATTTTTTATAAATGCTTTCGTGGAGTGCTAATGGCCTCATTACATCTTTTTCTGTAGATAGAGCGTCTATCGAACCACGGTAAGCAGGCTTTTATGAAATGGTTTACGGCTAGCTATACAAACACAAAGAAGGTAAACTTTAAAGCTCTTTGGTTTAAATTTAACCGCATCATTTTCAAATAATGATCTCCATATCTGTTTTCTAGACACACAATCACGTGTAAATATATTATTGTTCAAATTGTACAAACATTATCAGTGAAGTTCGAGATTTACTTATGCCCTCAAAACTCTTTTGTTGTCACAAATATATTTTTTTCTAAAGATGTGACGTTGCCGAATTCACAATAAATGCAATTAAGTATTGCTTCTTTGGATAATTGCCTACCTTTGTCAAGGTGTAGCAAGATATTATCTCCTTTTTAATATGCATGGAAAAAATAGTTATTATTAATTTAGAAATGTCATAAAAAATTTAACTGATAAACATATTATCGTAGAACGAAATTTGTGTGAGAAATAAGATCCAAATTTTATGAACTATAATATTGAAAATTCCATCAATTTTACCACACACCGCGATAAATTATAGTTAACGATTGCAATAACGAAGGCAAATATTTCCTGGTTCTAATAATAATATTCCAGACATGCTCATTGATATCTCACTGATATTCTATGTGATAAGATTACATAAAATAATAAAAATTTGTATAAACCATGAGCTAAGGTAGAATTTATTCGTTATGTATCATTTTGACATTTCTGAATGTCAGTGTTACAAATAACCATTGCTGCTATTCCGATAAACTTTTATGCTCTGTCAAACATTTGAAAGCTAGTTTTATAAACAAATTAGATTTTTATTGCGAAACAAAATGTTAAGCTATTTGTGTTACACTAATACATGTACAAAAATGTATTCTAAGCTTTATTTGTTAAGAATGGGTATTGGAAAATCTTCAACTTTCAAAAAAAAGTTTTTTTGAAAATTCAGTTTGCAAATCAAAGGACTTATTTCGTGTTTATTTATCTATCTCATCTCATTTAAATAGGCACTGGTGCGAACCAGTTTCAACCAGAATATATTCATTTACCATAAAAGCGTGCAACTATAAGATGCATGATTTTGTATTAATTTGAATTTGCCCTTTTCTGTACAGAGAAACTTGCCAGTTTTAACTACTCGTTTTCCTATCGCATTAAATCAAAATATTACACTCTTAATTTTATACGCGCAACTCAACCTCTACTCTTACAGTACATATGCAGCATAATTCTCAACATTATGAATTTAAAGCTATATTAATAATTAAAATACATACGATTTAGCACGACGAGATGTTGCGCAATCATCTGAGAATTTCTGGTCTAATAAGGCAATTTTAGCCCTATATCATTATTTGGTTTGGGAAAATTACGAAACTCATTTCAGAGTATCATTTTAAAACCTACCGTCCATCAAATCGAATATTGACATGACTAAAATAAGTGCAAATGTAATTTAAACGTCTTCATTTAATTATATGACGTAAAAATTTCACTAGATAGATTTGCGCCAATTACGAGTCCGTGCGAGGTTCTGCAAATATTGCGCATACAGTTAAATATATTTATACAATAACGTGCCCATCTCTCATATCTGCATTTTTAATTTCCAATTTTGATCAGTTTTTTTTTATTTTCTATTTGAGTCACCATTTTTGAGGTTTTCGTTTCGGAAAAGTAGTAAGAATTAGAAAACCGCAGCCAATGAAAAAATGTCAGAACGGATGTTCGTAAAAGGGGTGAATTGAGTTATTATTTCAAAATAACCGTGAGTCGTCAACAAATTGCACGCAGAAAACTTCAAACTGTAATTAATTTCAGCATAATAGACGCGTTAATAGAGAAGGGTGTTAAAATGTGCACCTTTATCATTAGCTAACAGATGGACACCATCGCAAATTCATAAGAGGTTATTTCGGCAAAATTAATTGCAGTCGTAGGTCAGCAAAATCGTGAGTCCTTTGCATTCCAAGGTGCGCAGCCTGTCTTTTGCATTGAGTGATGGGTTTTCACTGGTCGCGCGAATACGAAGCCCACCACAAATAAACTGTCCAAATACGCTGTTGAATTCTGATTTGCCAGACAGTATATTTGTGGACAGCTTTAGAGAATCCCCCGAAAGACTACCGTGGAAAAAAACTTTAAAGATGCCAGCGCTGCCCAACGAGAAGTATTTTCTTAAAGCATATGAGTGAAGTTTCCATATTTTCAAAAAAAAACTATTTATACCCTAACGTTGCAGCTTCATGCAATTTTTAGAACATCCTGACGATATATACTCAATCTAAATCTTCCCCTTAAAGCTATCAATTCAATAGATGTGAAATAAATTATTTCCAGCAGTATCCTCAGTACAAAAATATCTATTATAAGAAAGAAATTTCACTAATTTTAAGATAAAGCGACATGTGTTTACGAGAAAAGCATATTGATCAAATAAAAAAGGTCAATTAAGCTAACTTGAAGGGGAAATTCTGTTACGACTTTCGTTTAATATTGATATTTTCGGTTATGCATAATTTTGCAACCCTGACTGAGCCAAAACGGATTTGGTAAAGGTTTGTGTTTACTAATGTAGAAAAAGTTCTAGTTAATGGAAGTTAGGTGCTGACACGTACACACTTTACATTATACCAACAATAAATAAAATAAATTGTAACATGATACCTTGTATCAGCATCTCTTTGTCACCAGTCAAGTTATTTAGATCGACATGACGGATCGATAAAGGATATGCGGAAACTTAGCCTAACCCAATAAGTCCAACAACCATCCGCAGCACAATTATGACTTATTCTAAATAGCGACTAGTAATGACGCAACCTGATATTGTTTACAAGTTGAACCATCCATTTAATAAGATTGTTTTAAGTAAAGAGAAGCTCTCTAATTTTGTTTAAAATGATGATTATGTCGACTTAATATGTATAATATGTGAATTCAATAATAAATTACATTTAGAATGTTAAAGAACACTGCTATGTTAAATTTATTAATTGGTTATAAATTTCCTATATCTTATGGCGCTTGGAAATCATGTGTTTGGATTTGGTTACCTATCAAAATTTAAATCCATATTGCACAAGGTGGATAAAACTAATGTGTTTTTCAAAAAAACATTGAACTAATCGAGCATAATAGAATCTCAAACAAGCTGCTGGATATTACATATGGTGAAGCCTTCACAGTGGATGGGTCACTCGAACCCTTTACTTCGTGTACCTGCAAATGAAATGACCTACCATAGTTGCAGACCTACATGTTATAGCCAGCTACCCGCGGGAGTGAATGGCGGAAATGAAACATACGATAATAGCAGTAGATAAACAAAAAGTCCATTTAAAGTTAGGCCAAATGTAGCCTGAACAAGAGGTTGTAAATATATTTCACCAAGAGTTACATGCTCACTGCACATCATCTGTGGAATGCGGCACCCACGCCTAGCACTCGCGATATAATCAAGCATAAAAATCGACGACGGTAGAAGGTGTGCTTTCCTACGAAAAATTAAAAATGCTTCATTTTACGACTAGGTAAACTGTGAAATTATAAATTTACCGACAAAATATATGGTGATATTTTTGCGTATTTATGTTGTTTACTGAGAAGTCACCAGTAATTACAAAATAGATTTGTGATTCAGATCACGACTGAATGTCTAACAGAACAATAAACATGGAAATATAATTGGTTACGCGTGCATAAAGTAAAACTGGCAACAATTTATTAAATTCGATGTTAGTTCCTTTCCTATTCACCTGGCTTTAGGCCGTAGATTTCATTCCCAACACTTTCCAGTCAGTGCACAACTAATTATGATTTAATGTTCAGATTTTGCTTCAAATTGTTATTTTGCTTCGCTACACTTTTAAGAAAGTTAAAAGAAGCCAGTCATGCTATTTTACCGAGTAAACATATCAAAGACAGAAACCGAAACGACAATATGACTGATATTATTAGTATATTTTAACATTGCGTAGGATAGTGAACGCGAGACCTATTATTTAGCTTTGTTTAGCACGGTTTTGCAAATTTCAATTCATATTGGGGACTGCCAACATTATCTTCAGCGTTAGTGGTCAGCCATAATACTTGAAATTCTATGCAATACGTATTTGCGCATGCGATAAAAGCGATTATTTAAATAAAAGGTGAATGTATAATATAAAAGCCAATCACATTATGTAAGTAAATATAAAAGGAGCACTGTATAAGGTGGCATAATAAATTTCACTAGACCGCTTTCGTTCACCATGGGAATTCCATACAATGCAATATGTATGAGATTGGTGTTTATACCAAGCTCGACATCTTTATTTTGAATTACCTCAATCAATAGTTAAACATATTTAAAGGGCATAAATAATCTACCTAGATAATCGATTACGTCACAACATTGGGTAATATATAATTGATATTGGTTCTTATAGAATATTTTTATTCAATGTCATGCAATAGTTTATCACTGAAGGATAGTATTTCGCTGTAATTTATTAAGGGTTTCACGAAGATGCTGAATAGTGGATTACATAGCGTCCTAACAAATTTATGTTTGTTAATAAACTTTTTGAAGTATACCCAAATTCTAAGGCCCACATGATGGAAAATTCTATCATGTCGCTTTTATCAAGAAAATTATATTGATATACAGAGACGCGAATCATTGGACTATTTTCTTGTTTAAAACAAAATCTTGCACGATATTTACCACAATTTATTCTGCAAAAATGAAATTGTAGTATATTACATAATGTTTAATACATGTTTTATGCATTAGACAAAACTTCGAAAATGTTTAGAAAGTGCATTATTATCATTTTCTTGCGTGAATATATTCAGCAGAACGGAAAACATTCACCGTGCAATTTTATTGGATTAGAAAATGTAGTAATTTTACTGAAATTCGTTTCGGAGAAAAGGTGATTTTAGAAACTAAATTAAGAGAATAATGCGAGATAGATTGTGGACTATTCAATGAATTATTTTGTATTACTGGAGATGAAACAAAAACTTTAAATTAGTGTGCTACCATAGCGTTTGGACGCAATTTATCTGATTAATTATAAATATGAAGATAAAATTATATATGGTATAATTAACAACTGCTATTTACGATGTATTTTCTCGTACAAAATTGATTAAAATCGATATTAATTTCATTTAGCGTGAGCAGCAATGTCATATTGGATAAATGTATTTCGAATAACTTATTCGTTTTGAAAACTATTTCTGTCCACAATTTTGCGTGATGAAATTCTTGACCCTGATTAGTGAGATAGAAAAGCGCTAACATTTATTCGTGAAACGTTCGTTTCCGACGAAAAATACAACTGGTGGAATCTATAGAAGTCCTGTGAATGGCTAATTTCACTTATTTAATTTTTAGTCATCACTTCACGATGGATAGAGGCGAAAGCTTTGAAAACTGTTTAAATTGTACATAAAGCCTAAAGGATTTTGATTTATTTATAGAGCAAGAATCGAAGTGAGCCAAAAATTTTTAAAGTTGGCAGTTGTGATAATTTTTCACTGCAGGTCAATTTGCAAAGAAAAGTTTCCAATTAAGCGATTATACATTTGTGGATTTGCTAGCTTACACATTCGATGGTATGTCTTGTTGAGGGCATGCAGTTTAAATTATTGTAATTATGCCGCATAAGCTTTATGCTCACAGAATTAAACAAAAGTTACTAAGTGAGTGATTTTAACAGATTGATTGAATTCTAGTACCGTTATGAAATTGAATGTGGTCCGACGCTGTCATAGGCAACCGGGAAGATTCACTTTAACAAATATTGTGTATTGGCCAATTAAATTGAAATGGAGACCGTTTATTTCGAAAATCGTTTTTATACGGAAGGCTTAAAGAAAAAAATTAAGATGGGTAATTTTTTCGTCTCAACTCAACTAGAAAGCAAATTCGGGAATTTTGTAAACTGAAATGTGAATAGCATAGGTGAGTAAGTTTGATTATGTACACAGTTAGAACATCAACAAGCAGAACTCGAGAAGTACACATGCAGAGATGCAAACAAACGCCTCTAATACACAAACCAAATGCACCCGATCCCATTACATTCCTGAACAATCTTCCTTTGTCTAGCTTGTTGCATGTTAAGGATGTTGCAACTGACATCTTTCGCAATGCATAAAAATTTTTCCTCTTTGGTTTTAAAACACCAGAAAATCTACCTGGTAAGAAGGGTGATTTCTTCACACTGTATACAACTATTTTCCAGTGTTTTTAGTCTATAGTACACTAGAGGTGCCTACTTAAGTAATCTGCTTGTTCATTTCAACTAGATTGTCAACGAAATTCTATAAACAAACTAGGGGTTTAATGTAATTTTATTGCTTATGATTGCATACAAATTTTATGTCCAATTAATCGTACATTTTAAAGTAATTATATACAATATGATTTGCATACAATGTTCAATTAATAACATAATGAGTATGATTTTTTGGCTGCTTCTTCTCGAGAAACCGATAAATTTTCAAATGTTGGTTGTGTAAACTTTTATTCTTTTCTATATGAAATGTTGTTATACGTATACTTATACATTCATATACATATATATATATATATATATATATATATATATATATATATATATATATATATATGCATACATACATGGATCCAGGTGGGCTTAGAACAAAATAAATTAATTATATCTGGATATTTGTGTGGTTTAGGGAATTTAGTCTAATAAAATAATTCTTTGCATTACTTTGTCAGCACAGCACATTAAGAACAACGCACACACATACATATATATTTTTTTATTATTCATCAACGATATTTTTAAAAACTACTGCAACTTTCATATGTGAAAATATACAAATATGGACTAAACCGCTCTACTATACGAATTGCCTTCTTTATTTTGAAAAAAACTTAGTTTATAATGAAAAATGTATTTATTTTTAATGTAATTGGTGTTTATATCAATATCGCAACCCTGATTGATTTAATTGACTTCCGCGCGTGCAAGCAATGATCATTTAACTACACTATACTTGTTTGCTTAATTTGCAGAAAATTGAGCATTTGTTACATTTTTAATAATTTGCCTCTATTTAAATAAAATTCTCGTCAACTAAAAACATAGATTTTTAACAATGAATTGTCACAATCGCCAGATGGATGTATTTGTTGTTTTCATCAAGATAGCAACCTTGAAGAAAATAAATTTTAACTTCGCCCACGGTCTAGATATAAGTACCTGACCCATTAATTACTTACTTATGTCGATATAAACTAAGAATTGTATAGTGTAGAAAAGGCAATTCATCCAGTTTCGTCCTTATTGGGAACTCATCACGTACTGGCCAGAATTTGCCACGGACAGGGCTCAAACCTGGGCACGTCTGCTTCGTAATCTGGTACTAAAAAGGCAATTCATCCAGTAGACCGGTTTCGTCCTTATTAGGAACTTATCACGTACTGTCTAGAATTTGTCGCGGACAGGGCTCGAACCTGGGCAAGTCTTCTTCGGAATATAGCGCTCTATCCACTGAGCAACACTGCCGCACAAAAGGCAATTCATCCAGTAGACCGGTTTCGTCCTTATTAGAAACTCTTTACCACAAAATATGACCCACACATCAATTGCGAATACACTCACAATGAAAGTGATGTCACACCACATGACGTTACAAAAAAGAAGTGGTCTGAATTGCGCAAAACAGAGAGATTGGATTACCGTAAATATTAACGAATCAAGAATAATGGCTGTAGATACTGTTGGATATAAGATTTTTTTAATAAATGTTATTCCAAGGATTACGGTTTTTTCTGATATTTTTTAAAAAATATTGAAATTTGTAACAATAACAAACACACACACTTTATATATATATATATATATATATATATATATATATATATATATATATATATATATATATATATATACATATATATATAACTCGTTTTATTCAAGTGTTTCAAGAGCATCTGTTTTTAATCGACTGGCCGCGAATCTCGCAACACAACAACAATGTACTACCAATCCGGCAAGCTAGGATACCAACCAGATCAGGCTCAACAAGCATTCGGGTTGGATTTTCAACGCACACTGCAATCCGCACTGCCTGCCCTGTTACTATGGGGACAGAACAAAATTGAGGCAAAAGACGAAACTAAACACCACATCACAGCTAACAATGCGAAAATTTCGTTATCTCTCAATCCATCAATCCAAGATTGACAAGATCTCAGACATCACTTTGAGAATGATTCAAACACGCGCACAGAAACGAACACACACACACACACACACACGCGCGGATACATTGCCATAATCATTTAGAAATAAGCCAAAACAACAAAATAGAATTAAATTGGAAGGTCAGATTAGTTGCTACCCATATACTCAAAAAAACCCGGGATATATTTAAATGAAATATTGCAGAGTGAATAACGATAATATGAAGTACACATACACTATCCAATTTGTTTTAAAGTTTGTTTGTTATTGGTAATAATATACATCAAATGGTTCGCCTGAATCAGAAAGGAAACCCGGAGCGAGATGATATAGCTCTCATTATCATCAGTAAGATCAATAAGGTCGCAGAAGTGTGTCTCCGAATCAAAACATGGTAATGCCTTATAATTTGCACTTAACAGTGGGTATACAAATCGAAAAACCGTCAACCGTCAAATTTTTCGCAAAAACACTATCATATGGTAAATTCAGACAGACAACTAACGTGGCCAAAACTGATCATTCAAAAGAACCACATTTCCTTAAGGGCGGACGTGCACAAATCAATTTACAGAAATTTGTCTTAATTGGGCAACGACATCCCTACCGGATGCCACACACACACATGAAGCAGCTTTGTGTAAGCTGCACACAAAAAGGTAGAGAAAAATTGCGGTAGCGAGTGGGAAGAAAAACAGACAGCCACATGTAGAATAAAAGCACAATTTTTAAAGATTACTGGAATACAAATAAGATGAAAAATTAGCAACTGTATTTTCGTAGTCAACAATTACTTAACCGGAAATAAGCTGTACCGGATCAAAGCGAAAACTCCAAATAACCGTTACAAACAATATTTCCGCTAGCGTGCACACAAACACGAATGACAATTGCCCATTATCTTGCAATATCTCCTATATCGGTATATGTTCATTTCACTCTAATGTATACTTTTAAAACACTTAAGGTAAACCATGATTGCCACACTATTCAATGGAAGACCAAATAAAAAATTATTATATATTAAACTGCACCGTTGAGTTAATAATGAAAATCACATGATTTCACAGATCAATTTTAATAGTAAAACCTGCAATAAATAAATTAGTTTCTATTTTGTTTCGACCTTTGTATTATATATATTTATTATGAAGAAAAAAAATTACTAAAAAAGGGGATAATGGTCATTTATTTCGAGAGAACTAAACTTTACTTTAGAATCTTTCATTTATATACATCTTGGATTTTCCTTATTAGGTACCAAAATTATATATATATATATATATATATATATATATATATATATATATAATTGTATAATTGTGTACAGGTAATTAGATTGCAATATATATATATATATATATATATATATATATATATATATATATATATACTGTGTATATTTACCATTCAGTTTATCAGACTACGTATGCTGATCGACATCTTGCGCGTGTATATCGATAAAAAATAATAGAGATTAGTATTTCATATCGATACTAACGAGTGTTTTCCCACATAAAATCAAAATATATTATAAGGTTTATTTTGTAAGCAAAATATTATTTTTTAAATAACATGGATTTCATTTAAAAGGGAAAATACATTATGTATAATTCCATTAAAAACAAGAATGATCACTTATAATTAATCAGGCATGAAGACATATTTCATATTTTAATGCGAAAAACTATTTGGAAATAAATAAAACATGATAATGCAGATTGTTTGGAAACATAATAAAATCATATTTATGAGAATTTCAAATCATTAAAAAATCCGATTAAAAGTTTTAAAATATTTAGATATTAGATATGTGCTTTTGAATGCAAGACAAAGCATTGAGACATAGAAATTTGAAATATTATATTAATTTAAAGTAGAACGAAATATAATAAATAATTGATTTGCCTTACGTTTTTCTGTGCAGAACTGTGAATTGATATTGGCCACATCAATTTTGTGTTAAATTCATTTCCCTAGCCGATTAGATTTAAGAATTTTGAGCTTGAGCTTAATCTTTCAAGGATAACTTCCACCTGCATGTGTACGTTTAATACTGTTGACGATGCTCAAATTGACATCCAAAAATTACTTCAAAATTAACATTCGTAATCATTGAATTTGTAAATGTGTCAAGTGAAGTCACTTCCTATATCAAGTTTCATTTTAAAACTCGTACTAGAAAACCTATTGTAGATACCTGCTGACAAAAGGTAATATATAATCTTCGTTATAAAAACAGGCATGCAAAATAACCACTAGATTAAGTATAATCCAAGTATCTAATAATAATATTATATATATATATATATATATATATATATATATATATAACAAAAGCTTATGCAAATAAAAATTATATTTGTATATTAAGCCGGTAATGTTAAGATTATAATCGTTCGAAAATTTCCCAGAATGGTAACGCAGATTTTATTTACGACTTACGACAAATTTTAAAACTGCATTTCCTTTAATTTGCATTTTTTTACCGCGTTATATATATATATATGCATGTATGTATCAGTTAATTTGCATCTATAATTTGCTAAACTTCGTCTTTATAGGAAGGCTAATATGTTTGCCAATTAGTTCGGGATTATGAATAATTAAATAAAATTTGTCAGAAAATTGTTGCAATTTAGAATGTATTTGTGTGTTGCCTTCTTAATTTATCTACAAATTAAGATGTGTTTTATTCTTTGGAAGCTAAGAAATTACGCCATTTGGTTTCATCGTGTTCTAAATGACCGATAGAAAGATTAGTGTGCTTACGGACGAACCGTTATTAATGCTTTTTCTATCTTATATAAATCAACTGTCATCATACAATGATCTTACACTGTCGCAAATGAGCACAAAGTTATTCATTCTTTGGGCAATTGATACTGTGTTATTCTGAATTCTCCTCACTATCTTGCCTCTAAGGTGAAACTCTAACAACGTTGTATTTTCGGGTAATTACGACACACATACAATCACATCGAAGTTGAGTTGCCAAGTCTTGTGTTGTAAGGCGAGTAGTTGCTTGCTTTAAGCATAACAATATATTATTTAAACCCGGATCTTTTAAACTGTCCAAAATTTTAAAATAAAATTAAAAATTTATTAATCAAACTCTAAATTTGATTAAGCCAAGCATAGAAGATGCTCCGAGATGGATTTTATAATTCGTAATAAAAGAGGAAATTACTCTAAGTAGAAAACGCACAAATATTAAAATATTATATTTTGGCTACATCTGCACATAAAAAAATTAATCTTTGTGTAATGTGGAAAAAATACATCCGTTTTATTATACTTATTGATGTGTACATGAACACTCAAAAAATTTTATCAAAAAAAAAATATATATATACATATTCAAAATAAACTATATTAACAGAAAATTAAAGTGGGTCAAAATTGCCAGCCGTAAAAAGAAGGGAGAGAAGCAGGAAACTTGTTTAGAAGTGAATCTACAAATACACAACCTGCGCAATAGTTAATGGTTAATTCATCCTAAAAACACAGCAGATTCCAGTTGCAGAAGATTCCAAAACAATTGTTAAAATATTATGTTTAGAAGCAACAGATGAACGCGAATATTTTTTCGATGTATAAGAGAATCGTATGGGCGATATCTTACATATGGAGTTGCATAATTACTGTAGAATACGGGGAATCCAAAATTCGGATGCCACAGGATATGACCATATTGTTCTAATTTTTAAATGCTTATAGATTGCACGAGTAATGGTAAAATTTATTTATAGCAGGGTTCCGAGCGTGATATAATCATCAATCTATTTATGTAAAAATTGTTGGTATAAGCTGAGCAGGTTTTACGATAACAAATATAATTTGGTATAAAACTAGACACTGTATGCGATGCTAGGCACGTTGGCGTAATAATGAAATCACAGAGACTGAAGCAAACGAGCCTATGTTTGAACCCTGTCCGCGGCAAATTTTGGACAGTTCTTGAAGTGTGTCTAACAAGGCTGGTACCAGTTTATGAGATGAAATGCTTTCGCTAACCTATAACACGCCTAGATTAAACTGACTCATGTTTATAAAGCAGACTGTGTTTAAATCAAGTTTGCTGGCTTGTTTACTTCAAGCCCGCAAACTTGATTAAAAGAATTGTTACCACCACTCGCGCAATCAATTATTGTTTAATTGATCAACTGTTTGTTAAGTTTACGAAATGTAAATGTAAATGCTGAAAAGCTTAATTTTAATGCATGACCAGGCAATAGATCGCCGAAATCCATTAATTCTTACTTCGGAAATTGTTTAAATGATAGCTAACACCGTTAGGAAATTAAAAGAAATTTGAAATATTTTTATAACAACGCGCATAATTATCCGAGGAATTTTCACCGATAAAAACAAAAATAACTAAAAATTACAAATTCACGTTTGAAGCCCTTTATATTGACCACCAGTGAGAAGATATGTATGTTCCAGATTTTCATTTTTGGTATATTCTATCCTACCTTACATCGAGAAAATTGTAGTGATTTGAGAGACCAGACAATCCGTTAGATCAGCATTTTCGCATTGACTCAAAATTCAGTTACAAGCGACTTATTAAATGACATAATCGTTATCAATATCAGAAACTGTTGCACCAGAAACGCATTTCATTTTCAAATGGCTAATAAAGATTTATTTTAATCAAGGTTGCGATCTTGATATAAGCCACTGACCCAATACTTACATACATATGTCAGTATATACAAAGAACTGTGTAGTGTAGAAAAGGAAATTCGTCCAGTAGACCTCTTTCGTCTTTACTGGGAACTCATCATATACTGGCCCGAAATTTGCGCTGGACAGGGCTCGAACCTGGGCACGTCTACTTCGGAATCTGGTGCTCTAACCACTGAGCCACCTTGTATCTGATAAAATTTCTTTAAGGCTTTTGCATGATAGAAGGATACCTTGAATATATATATATATATATATATATATATATATATATATATATATATATATATATATATATATAATAAATATTCTTTATTCGGCTTGAAATCAATAAAGTTTGCCAAAGTGGCACGATGTCTGTTATATAATGAAAGATTTCGGATGGCTAGTAATAGTTTAAACTCTTAAGAGATTCCAAATTGGTTCCACATGAATTAAATGCAAATCAGAAAAGTCAACTCGTAAACGCAATACCGTAAATGCTGCAATATTGCCGCAGGAAGGGCATTGTCTAGAATATAAGTCGATTTCAAGAATTCTTAACCTCCGTTACAATGTCTCATTTGTATACATTCGGGGTTTTCATATGATTAAGCGAATGACAAATAGTCTGACTCCAAACCTTCTCCTGCACTTATACTTCTTGTTTATATATATATATATATATATATATATATATATATATATATATATATATATATCTACCGATTACTACGTCAGGTGCACCCGGGTACAGGCATTTCCTCCAAGGCTATTTCAATCATGAACTCCTTCGTTAATGATATATTTGAGCGCATTGCCGCAAAGGCCAGCCGACTTTCTCATTACAACTAGTCTGATTTGCGGTTTTACTTCTACCTGTTTTTAATGGGTAGTTGCGGGATGGTTTTTGAATTGGTGTGCATAAGTGTCAATGTATGATTGTGGGGATTGCGCGTGTCATTATTGTTGTATTAAACAGAGATGTCCGAGATCTGGTTATTTTAACATAGAAAAATTTACAAATTTATATACACTGAAAAAATTACTAGTAAATTCACATAACAAGTTTTTATTTCGTCAGGCGTATTCAGGTAAATATGTTTTATATAAAACATACATATTTCGATTGTTTTGCTCGAGTTATGTATCCGCAGTAAACTTACATTTCACTGTTATTTCTGACATTAACATTTTATTAAAATGAATTGCAAAGGTTATTGATAAGAATACATATATTATTTAAAACGATAATGAGTTGCTTACAATAAACAAAATTTTTTAGGCAATTAATTGATTTTTCATTAATAATTTTGATTAATGATTTTTGGTTTTATATGAGCATTTATAGCATTTGTACGTGCTGATATTAAGCGTCTGTGAAAAAACGCACAGACACAAATTGCTTACTTTCTCCAGTTTTTCAGAATTTCGTATTGGAAATTACTTTTCTCAGAATTGTTTGAATAACGGGTTTAGCAGATATTATTTAGTAAAACAAAACAAATCAGCATATTTAAAAGAAAGAATCTCAATTGTCACAATATCTTAGTTTCATTAATTTAATGAGGCAACTGGAAGCCATAATTGGAGTTTTCACGCCCATTTCCTCGGTGTATTGAACGATTAACAACCAGTAATTTATACAGACCAGGTGTTTATATCAAGTTCGTAACCTTGATTAAGTAATAGTTGTCACCGCCTGCACAAAAAATGTTCATTTAATTGTACTGTCTTTATTGAGAAATTCCAATGCACATACTCCTAAAATTAAATTTAATTTAATAATTTGCAAAAAACTGAGCGAAATATGCTTTACAACGCACAATTGTTTTGACTGTTTATTTTTTTTTACATCTTGTCCTCGGGCGATTAAAATATGCATTATAAATTCCAACACTGCAACAAGAGACGTAATAAAATTAATAAACAAATCATACGAAGGCTAACACATAGATTATTAAATCTGGTCGTCTCATTTGTGCTGTAAAAATGGGTGTATGAGAGTTTTTCCGTCTTAAAGCGAAAGAACTGGTATTATCCTTGATTCTTACTTGAGTTGCTTGTTTAGAATGGTAAGAAGAATTTAAAAATCGATGACATTAATAAGTCTTTGAAAAGAAAAAGTAAATTTTGAACAGTGGCACGAAGTTGATATATTCACAAAATGGCGTGTGACATAATTGAACTTTTCTATTATGAAATTGCACAGTTATAAGGTTTTTGCATCTCAAATAAAAGAAATTATAAGAAATTTGTTACAGTCTGCCATTAGCGTACTGTAATGCTCTGAAAAACAACACAATGTCAAACCTAATTACCGATTATATTATATTATATTATATTTTATAGTCTATAGATTTGCTAGTATGTGACCTTTCAACTACTTTGACGTAATCACGTACGTAACATTTTTCTTTTTTTGTTTGAAAAAGCCGCATTAAATTTGTAGTGTATCGAGGTGAGTACATTGTCATTTAATGCTGACACTATGGTTTAATTAAAAATAAATTTCTCAACCTCCTCCTTTTCTATCTTTAGAATCAGCCAGCTAAATTACTTGAAAAAACGGGTGCCCCACGCGTTATAAAGAATTCCCTTCTGGGCCGTGTTCACTAAATTCTGGCAGTACGCGCGATCCAACTTATTACAGGAGTGTTGCTCAAATTGCACTTCACCAAATGCAGTGAGCAAAATTGTCCTTAATACTAAGCCGCTTTGTAATAATTTAATAATCTAACGCATTTAGTCCGCTCGTTTGTCAAATCGATAATGAGGCACTTAACCTCTTAAATATATTCCCCTATAGACGTCACATTATTTACCCGATAATGTGTTGAAAGTGCACGCTATTTCTCGCTGTCAGTAAAGTAAAAGAAAATTAAATTTAGAAAAATTTAAAACGGCAACTTTATATTGTTAATTTCATCTCTAATGTACTATATTAATGTAAGGAAGAATATTAAATTGACTTATTTTTTCGCATTATTATTAGTTTTGGCATTTTGGATGTCCTATTCTTTCTGCATACTCCTCTTTCTATTTCTTACTTCAACGTATTATGCTTCTATTTTTATGGAAATGATTTTGTGATAAAATAATATTAATTCTCACCCCATTAAATTAGTGATATTTATTCACAAAATCTATGTTTTTAAATTGTTTACACGAAAAACACATCCATTCAAATGTGTAACATTTCCAAATGAAAGAAATCAAGTTCGCAATAGAGGAATAAGAATTTGCTGACAATTATCAACACAAAACAGGCAAATATATTTTCAATGTAACTTGACACTGCTGCAGGATTTGTTTTTGGGTCAAATTTCTCAGTAACTTGAGAATTTTGTTCTTTAAAAGATTTCTTCAAAGAAACGTTTCTTTAACAATTAAGGCTACGAAAGTCATGGTGTTACAACTTGAAATCCGCGAGATGAAAACACAGTATAAGATTTTTAAATATTACTACGTTGCTATTTGATTTCTTTCAAAAATTTTGTAAAATTTAAAAAAAATGTCCTTAGGCTTTATTTATAATAAAGTTGTAATGTTCTAAACTCAGTTATATTGCGAAAATGTATTGATTTTCAACTGTAGTTAATAAGTTTCTAAATCGAAATTCTGTTGAACTTTGGTAGCTGCCTATGAACGTGTACGCTGACTTTTAATTTTTTACGAGGAACACTGCGCAGGTACAAATATTTAGACGATGGAATCAGTTCCAGGGACATGATCATAATGATTATGTCTTCAACTATATACGCTATGACATTCAATTTGTCCAATAAATACGAAGCCATAATTTACGAGATGGTATGAAATTGACGCTTTATGCAAAGCTAAGATGATGAAAGGAATTTGTACAAGCAATTTATGCCATAAGGTTTAATATATATATATATATATATATATATATATATATATATATCAAGTTCAGATTATCGTTTTATTTTGCGAATTTGTATTCTTCCATGGATACTAGTAAATTGTTCGTGGCCAATCGATTTGAATATCATGTTGATGAAACTTTTGAATATTTAGGTCAGGTGCTAGTTATTTTATATAGAGGACAGTCTGTATAAAACAACAAGCACCTGACCTAAATGTTCAAATGTTTCATCAACATGATATTCAAATCGACTGGCCACGAATAACAAAACTCAACAACAATTTACTAGTATCCAAGCAAGACCGAACAGGCCCTCGACTAGAATCAACAAACATTCAATCGGATAAGCAACAAACTGAGGAAGAAAAAACAGATGCGCATACGGTGACAGAAGCTTCCAAACAATATAAGCGTTGATACTGCAATCCACACGCGCCTGTTACCATGTAAAATATATATAGTAATTATTTGCTTAACCATATATAATCTAGAAAGAATTACATATTATAAATTCTAAACAAGAATAAAGCTAGTCGAATTTATGAATTATAGTTGTTACCCAAGGTAACGGTTGTTTTTATTGACACGCGGTATCCAAACCTTTAAATATAAATACAAAAAATGCTATATTAATTTTCATAAAATTACTTTTCATAATTGTACTGATGCGTCATTTACTATTACTATTAATATAACGAATAAATCTACTGATACAAATTCATCTTTTTATGCACAACATTAACATCTTCTGTTTACACTTTTTCTTATACTTTTCCTGAAACTATTTCTAATACCCATACTAGTTTTTGTACTTCCAATAATAATACTATTAACAATGATAAAACCAATAGTAATATTTCTAAAAAAATGTCTTATATTTATAAATGGGCTTCTAAAAGAATGCAACAAATAATAATATATATACTATTCCTACCTGTGATAAACTTACCACTATCTCGGATTCCTCTACTAACACTTGTACTTTTTCAAGTAAATCAACCATTAATAAAAAAGCTATTACTAATTTGAGTGCTATTATTACGAATAATCCAGTCATATTTTCTCTAATTTCTGTACAAAATCTTTCTAAATAATTCATTGAAAAAACCACTTACTTTTACTGAAAATTGTATCACATTTTCTGTTATTACTATATAATATATATATATATATATATATATATATTTATACCACTGAAACAAAATTAGACATTAATTTATCTAATTCAACTATTTTTGGTATTGTGTCCAGTTTTGATAATGACATGGCTTTTATATGTATCATTATCTTTATAGTTATTTTCACATAAAGGACAGATTTTATAACAAAAATTTACATCATTATTATTAAAGTTCATATTATTTGTAGTAGCAATAGTAGTGGAATCGCTTTAGCAAAAATTATACATTATTTGTTGTCTATATGTATAATTCGTTATTAGATTAAAAAAAGAAAATTTTAAAAATTTATTTAATCCAAATTTAATTTCTGTCAGGAAAGTACCATTTCATCGATCATAATTTTTTTGAGGAATGCTGCATTTAAACGAACATTGGTTATGGAAGCTGAGAATCTGTAATTTAAAATGTAGTTTGTGCCGTTGTGCTAATTTCTCCTCTGCATATTTGTGTTAAAAATTTTGTTCACACAAAGCGAACTATAATTTGCTCAACATTGATTTCGCACGTGCACGCGATATCCGTGGAAAGTGCCTTTTCCAAATGTGACTTGTTCATTATTGGCAAACACTAGCCAAATTCAAATCAGGAAAACGCATTTTCACTGCAAAATACCGAAATTTATTTGGGCATAGTGTCTACTGTATAAACATAAATTACAGATAAACAATTCAATAAACCGTAAATCAAATTGAATGCCAGTTAGATGACATCATTGGAAGCTACATTCCGCCTCAGAAAGACAATCGTACTGTCCACGTCGTCGAAAAACCAAATAGTTATCTCGCAGGTTAGATTTACTTTTCGCCATTTTGTTTCGCTACCCTCCATCATCTGTGCAGCAGACCAGTTTACGTGAGGAAACTAAATGCACTTGAATTTGTCTATTATTCCGGCACCGCCCTTGAACTTGACTGTATTCATCAAGTGTGATTTTACTACCAATATTTGCATCCCGCCACTACATATTGGGCGTCAATATTGCTGGTCTTATTGACAGGTTAGACATTTCCTGTCAGACAAAACTTTTATTCACTCCTTCAGCTTGCACTGGCCTACCCCATTGTATACCTGCCCTTAAATGAGCAATATGTGCGCATTCAACATATATTAGAAGCATTGTTGTTTATTTCTTTATTTTAATTCACCTTATTCATACCTGACAAAATAAATATGGTGAACTGTCAACATTTTAATATAAAAAGTATCTTGCATATTGCCAGTAATGTTAAGATGCATATTATCCAAATTTTTCAACAACGAACGATCATTTATCAAATGTGTATTAGGTGTTGCACACCCAAAATCATATTAATTCAAATATAGCCAGAAGTTATAACCAATGTCAGCATCAACAAAAGATAGAATCTCATCAGTAGGTACGGGTTTTACGTCCTATAAACACAATATGCTTCAGTAAGAAATGTTGGACAGTTGATGGTACATTGAAATCTACTGTGTGGGTATCGCGTCACTTTTCAGCATCATAATTTTGGTATGGGTTACGGAAAAAACCACAGGCTTTGTGCCATTCACAGATTTGGTGTATATTTATATATTGTTTTGGCTTTAAAGTCGCATTGTCAAAGTCTTCATATGAAGTTATCTCCGCTACTGCGGGTATAAACAATCATAAAGGCGATTTCACCGTCCAACTACCCCTTGTTTCTCACCGAAATGCATTTTATGCATTGGACGTAATACCGGCTACTACTGACGAGTTCCCGGCAAGCACGAATCGAATGGGTACATGAAATTATATCTTTAGTTTATGCTGACTTTGGATTATATTTCTAGTCGTAAAAGAATTAATTTGTTACTAGGTAGGCAACACTTAATATACAATTGCACATATTCGTTGCAACAAACTATATATAGCTATTATTTTCAAATATTTCGCTTCTTATCTCCTCTCAGGTGCGAATTTAATTCATAAAAAATAGTTCCCAGTAATAAAATTATTATCTATTGTACCATTCACATTGGGCAAAAATTAAAAAAAGTAATTTCAGAACATAAACGAACTAATGATTCTCCTAGACAATTAATTGAGTTAACTAATCTAATCAAGGTTGCGATTTTGATATAAGCACCTGACCTATCATGGAAATACGAAAGCCATTAAAAACTGAACAATGTATACGGTGGAAAAGGCAATTCATCAAGTAGACCGGTTGCGTTCGTATTAGGAATTCATTACTTACGATCAAGAATTTTCTGTGGTCAGGGCTCGAACCTAGGAAATTGCGCCTCAGAATCTAATGCCAAAATTCGAGACTGTCCGCGGCAAATTCTGGAGAGCACGTGATGAGATCCCAATGAGGACAAAACCGGTCTATTGGATGAACTGCCTTTTCTACAGAATAGAATACATAGTTTATACTGACAAATGTATGTACATAGGGGGTTAGGTGTGTATATCAAGATCGCATTCTTGAGTATAGTAAGTTTTATAACCGCCCGCACAAGGATTGTTCGTTTAATTATATAAAGGTTCATTTAAATACCACAACCCCATGTATGGTGGTATCTGTTCTTTTATAACCGATATGAAATGGCGAGATGGAACTTTACGGGTAAATAATCGCTGTATATGGTCTACCTAAAGTAAAAGCTAGCCAACAAACTTTAGTTAGTATAATGCTGAAAATTGTGTTTTAGTGTGCGGCAGGGTGGCCCAGTGGTTTGAGCACTAGATTCCAAAGCAGACGTTCCCAGGTTCACGCCCTGTCCGCGACAAATTCTGGACAGCACGTGATGAGTTCTCAACGAGGACCAAACCGGTCTATTTCACATTATGCATTGCTAAGTTTAAACTAACAAACGTATGTAAATGACAGTGAGGTCTTTATTTAAAGATTGCAACATTGACTAAAGTAAATGTTATGAACACCCGCGCATCCAATGTTCATTTAATTATATAATTCAGTCAATTGCTTAATGTGGATATAAAAAAACAGACGTGCGGTGAATAGGGTAATGTTGCAATACACTAAAAAATCATATTTAATAGGAATGCTATTTATGGCAAAATGCAAAGGCAAGTTAAATTGAATTTACGAAGCACATTTAATACAGCTAAACGAGGCAAGCAACTGAAGTATGCTGGCATTTACTAGAAATTTACGTTGAAAAGCTGCTAATGCAGACCTCAAACAACATGGATTAACTTTCGTAGGTCGATCCACTTGATGGTTAATTACTCTAATGGGAGAAAATTATAACTTAGCCATCTTTTGAAATCTGTGCACAACATTAAATTGAAATATCGCCCGAATTGTCCACGGATGTGGCTTTTTGGCCAATGAAAGTAGTCAACAAATTAGTTGCATTAGCAAATTTGGAAGCAATGTGGAGAAACATGCAACCGTTTGATTTAGGCAGTGAATAAAATCTTGTTCGGCCTTTGAGAGCAGAATGGAGGTGAGGCATATAAATGATTGTTCAGTTCGATATTTCCCAATCTATTATTGTTTTAATTTTCCATTTTTTCTTATTTAATATATATATATATATATATATATATATATATATATATATATATATATCGTACCAATGCTCATTTGTCTTTAGTTGAGGAGGATAAACGAAAGAGACTGATCTGCTATCTAAAATACATTTCTTTTATGCTTAACCAGGGGAATGATAATACGAATTTTGTCAATTCTTGCACTCGAAGCGGAAATTCTTATCGATTATGGTTTACCGATGAACCCACGTTAATATAGATTTATAAATGTAACTAAAATACGGAATGTACTGATTAAGCACTTTTAAAATACTGAATGAGCTTAATTGCCTTTTACTTGGTGTGGGAGAATTTTAAATTAATAAGCTTGAAATTTATGCAATATAGTCTTATAATACACCATGTATCAATGAATTATTATTCTATGCAGAAATTTATACAGAGGAAAATTTGTTAAGAAAAAATTATTTAATATAGAAATTTATTTTTAACCCCTTAATTAGAGTAGAAATGAGGAAATAAATTTTGGATATTTATTTCAACATGTTCTCGATTTTTCTTTTTACTCCATCGTAAATATTTTAGACAAGTTATATGATATGATTTATTATTCATCACAAGTAAAGCGTCTATTAACTGTCCTAATTAGAAAGAGCAAGGTATTGCAAATGTAATAAGATGGCCTAATATTAAAATAAATATAATGTGTTAAATAAGTTATTCCAGAAAATACATGCGGTCTTGATGCAATGTTGTGTCAGTAAAACATCACGACGCTGTCACAGATTAACTAATGGACAAGACGTGTACTTGGAAATGTGGATCAATCGGATAACTGCGGAACTAAGAGTGAAATTAAACCACGCACGAAAAAAAATCAATTGCTCCGCGAAACACCTTATGCCTAATTATGTTGGGCAACTTCGAGGATACGATAGCAAAACTAATGGCCTTATTATGCTTTTTTAAGCATTTCCTAAACAAAATTGCCTCACTTCGATTGTAAGGTGATTTACGTTTTACTATCTGGCTTATCTTCCTTAGGATATTCATTGTTCTTACGATAAATGGCTAAAAGTTCTTGCTTAAGTGCGATATTGGATTTTGCCATATTTTTTATTCCAGATTCTCCCAATTTAAGTGCCAAAATAGTGCACTTAGTAAGTCTGTTGGTATCGTGTGGAGTTATAAAGCAATGTGAATCATAGTCACTCGGAAAACACACTTAAAGCTGTCGTGAATATGTTTGCTTATATTTCCCCTTTTGTTTGTCGACAACGAGATAAGGCAGTATAGACTTGCATAATTAGATTATAAAATGTTGCAGAATTTTTATCAACAATATACATTCTTCTTTATAGTTAATTCAATGCTTTCAAACCAGGAGGCATTTGACAAATATGTGTGAGCAAAATTCCTAGGCTGACACAACTTTGCGTTGGATACTGGTTTGAGTTTCTGGTACTGCTAACTCACGTGAACAGCTTCGGCAAGACATTCTAAAATGTATTGCTCTTCTTGGTTACACAATGCGATCATCACATATTATTTCGTGTGTGGTCGATTAGCGCTCTCGGTTCCGCTAAAATGTGATTGACCCTCGTTTCAATGTAAGCGTTTAGTTCACCTCATTCAGAGGGCTTCCAGACCACTCTTACTAACCAATGGAAATGATCGAATGACTTGATCAGGGGAATTTCATAATATAGACATCTGTGTGTCTATTCTTACGCATAAAGAGCAATAAAAAATTAGATATTGTTTGTGGCGGAGAACTAATATATATGCATTTATGTATAAGGTGTTGCGCACCTAGTAACAAATTAGTTCAATAATGACCAGAAGGATAAACCAAAGACAGTATGAACAAAAAAGTATAATCTCGTGCAAACTCATTCCGAGCTAACTGGCGACTCATCAATAGGTGCCAATATTATGCCCTTTAACCACTACATATTTGAGTGAGGAATGTGGGAAAATAGGACGGTAAAATCTCTTAGACAAATGTGTGCATCTGAACATCGCATAAAGTTTCGACAATGTGACTTCAACGCAAACTCACTCTATATAATACATATACCGAGTCTGTAAAGGGTACCAACATTATAGCAATAGTTTCAGTACCCGATACCAACAATAATGTACCGAAAATGTACATGGTACTAACACTATGGTTGCCGAGTCGGTACATGGTACTAACACGATCGATATCAATGTATCATATTATTCACCAAAATTGAGAATTACAACTATTTCTGAACACTCGTTACTACAGTAAATCCATAACCATTTGCACTGATCCATATAAGTTATCACATTTCGCAGTAATCATGACATCATTCAATTAAATATATAAAAGTTAAATACTGTTTTTTTTGGAGAATTAATAAATATGCAGTTATGTATTAGGTGTTGTGCACCTAGTAACAAATTAGTTCAATTATGACAAGAAGGATAAACCAAAGACAATATGAACGAAAAGTATAATCTCGTGTACATTCGTTTCCTGCTTACTGGTGACTCACCTGTAGGAGCCGGTAATTCGCCTTTTACCCACTTTATACTTGGGTGACGAATGTGGTAAAATAGGACTATAGAAACTCCTAGACGAATGTGTGCATTTGCAGTTGTGAAGCTAACATCGTGTAAGGCCTCGACAATGTGACTTCAACGCTAACTCACTCTATAATATATATATATATATATATGTATATATATATACATATATATGTATATATATACCGAGTCTGTAAAGGATAACAATAAAGTATTACATAATCGAAAAAAAACAGGAAAACATTCTCACAAATGCATTCGCCACCTTGGGAAAAACATATATTTGACCAGTGTGAGTAAATTGTGGATGACAGATACTGCAATCAACAATAGCTTGTCTCTTCGTTTTGAAAACGAGGTTATAATTACTATTCCTAAGCAATTTTGTAATATCGCAAATAGGATGAAGTTTAATTTTTCCGCTATATCATTCTCGCGGAGGAAAAACGCATCCAAATGTGTTCTTTGTTTGAAATTTTATCAAATTGAATAAATGTGAATTTAATAACTTCGAGCAGTGCAGCAACCATTTTTGCATATTTCTGAAATGAAAATTGAGTAAATGAAGAAGATTTGTTAAATACATTTTAAGTATAAAGTGTTAAAATTCTATTCATTGCTTAAATTTCAGTGTATATTTTCTATACAGATGCAATTTATTTGTTTTTGTAAATTGTGTCAAATAATACGCGCTAAAAGTATTCTTTATATGTTGATTTTAATTACATTGGAGCAATAATTCATACAAATTCGTAGATTTTAATTCGGCTACCCAAGGACATGGGATGGTATTTTTATGTCAACAAACCCAACACACACACATACAAGCCATTTGTTGAATGATTACTCCTGCAATAGATGGATTCAACTAAGCCAGCCCGAGAAATTAACAACGCCAAAGATAATTACGAACATGCATCTTGCTTAATTTTTTAATGAATATTGCGTTTTGCTGTTCTCCTTCTTTGTTACCCTTCGGCCATTAACTTCTGCGGGAAAATTCATAGCACTCGTAGGTCGGTAAAATCTGGAATCCTTTACATTTCTAGATACACCGAGTTTTGGCTTTGATTGAAGGTTTATCACTTGAACCTTCCTTTTAAGGCCGTCTATCAGCTGCTTTTCTGAAAATGATATTGGAACCAGATTTTACGAATTTGCCTTCCCATTTTCATATTATAATTCGAATATATTTTTTCCTTTATCAGCGAATGTTACAGGCCGACTTACATGACACAACTATTTTTCTTATCAAAACAATCATTTTAAAAAAATTCTTGCCTCTCTATTTCAACAATAGTGCACTATAAACAAGTGACGTTAGCAAACCTGCGACGAGTTATTTCCGCACAATTGGTATAAAATATTTTGGTGCTAATTAACGCAATATGTAGGCGAAATATTATCACTCACGTTATCGCGTAATCTTGCTAGCAAAATGAAACTGTGGGATGTACTTTACTTGATTCTAGAAACTAAAAAATAAAGCAAAATTAATACGGGTATGAAGAATAGAAACCAACTTATCTTGAATTTAA